>VWYK01097348.1:0-10000 GCA_013399775.1 Semnornis frantzii
GGTGGTAAAACCACCTAAACAACTTTAATTATTGAATTACTTGTGAGACAATGCACCACATCCGAAGTGAATGAAAATTTTGGACTTTTCTTGTAAATAAATCAACTTAAAAGGTTATGACAGGCACACTCAGTCACCTTTCGCAATCAACCCACACCATTCAACTCCACACACTAACGAAAGAACAGGAAAAGATCTCTTGTGTTGAAGCATTCAACTTCTTTGTCAGAAAATTAAAAGATCCCAGTGCACCACAGCTGCATGAGTGACTTTTCAAAACAGAAGGAACATGCATCCTGTGTACTTGAACCTTTTCAAGCAGCAAAACAGATTGCACTGGAGAAGGAATCTGTGAGAGGTAGAAAGTTTGTGCATTGTAGCTGAGGTCATTGTTTCTGAAGCAAGGTCTGAGCCAATGCAGACCTGTCTGCTGGGCCCAGAAGAGGTGGAACATGGCAGCTCGAAAGGTCTTATCTGTTCCATTAACTTGTGCTCATGTTTTACCAAAGGGCTGCTAGTTAAAATATGCATCTCTTTCTTTTTCAGCTCCTCTCCTTCAAAGGAACAGCTATTCATCCTCCATTCCTTTTACAAACATGTGATGAATACAGATCCAAACTCATCTGCTTTTCTCAAGATCTGATATTCCTGACATCACATCTCAAGGATCAAAGAAAACATTCATTAATTCTGTCCAGTATCACCATAATGATCTCCTTAGATGGAATATGGTACTTTAAACATCAAAACTCACCTTTGTCATATAGTAAGGGAATCTTCATTTCTCTTATTTACCTAATGGTTTGAGATGTCTGTCAGAAGTTTTACTAGACTGGGGAAATGCAAATATTGTTTAAATATCCTAAAATATGAAAGGGCAGTGCGTTTATTAAGCAGACAGCCTTTTATTTCCTTACCAAAGTATGCCATCGTGTTCTGGGTCCTCAGGGAGGCATCTCTAGGAACCATAAAAAATGCAATTCCTAGAACTGAGGATTTCAGTCTTTCATCTCTCTAGCATTCAGGGTAACAACCTTTACAAGAAATGCAAGCATGGATGTTAAGAAGCAATTGACACTTGAATACAGCTGATTTGTTTGGTTGTGTTTTTTGAAATCATTTGGATTAAATCTATCCAGGTCATAAATATCCACTTATAGAGTATAGTAGTGTGAAGCTGAAAGTTCAGAAACCTACAATTAATTTTCAGATATACAAATTATTTTATCATCCAGTAATTTTTTTTTTCATGACAGAAATGACAAGAGGGGGAAAGTAATATCTAATACTGTATCTTTCTGTTTCTTCAATAAACATTTATGAAGAGAATGAGGATAAAATTTTGTACAGGAAACCTGCTAGATATGTAGATAGAGGTCAGTTATAAATATGAACAGTGACATCTTACAGCCGGGTGTGGGGAGAACATCCTGGGTAATCAATTTAAGCTGACAGTCAGTATCACGAGACACATGATATTTACAACTGTGACAGTGTTATCTGGGAGAGAGGAGAGAGTAAGTTTCCACTAGGACATTATATTTTCCAGAGATTTGGAACCTGACAAAATAATTTTTATAGCCTGGCANCTGACAAAAAAATTTTTATACCCTGGCATTTAAAAAAAAAAAAAAAAAAAAAAATGTTCCATTCACTAGCATAATTTTCCCATTAAGAACTGGTGACCAGAACTGAGATGGCTATTTTAGGATAGCTGAAGATGGAGAGGGGAAACCTCCACCCGTTATAGTAATATCAGGGCTCTGTTTGCTTTCCGTTAGCAAATGGAACTGCAGATTTCTAAAAACAACAAATGCTTAGTGGCTGTATCAGCCAGAGCTAGCTCATGATATAGCTGGATTTGTACCTTATATCTGGAGAGGTTAAAAAAGAGCCAGAGAGAAGAGTGGAATGAGGAGCTTCATCCCCTACACTTAGCCACTCTGTGTTGCTCAGAGGTGTCATTCTGCCCACCTGACTGTTCCCTCCTCCCAGGACCTCTTCTTCTGTGGCCACACAACTGCTGCATTGTCAGCACATTGCTGCACTCACTATCCAGACGCACAGCTTTCTGAGGCATGACTTTCCTCTTCAGTGCTCAGACTCAACACTCTTATTTATTTTTCAAAGCAGCCTGCATCAGAGCTTGCAGAGGTGTAAAAGAAGATTATAAAAGGCCACTACCAGAGAGCAGGTTTATCACTCAAAGGTAAAACAAACATGACATGTGATGAGAGAGCAAGAGATAGGAGGATTGCTATCCTCAGTGATGGGCTTATTAGTTGCACATGGGGAGATTAAGTAAGCAGTCAAAAGGTCAGGCAGGAAGAGCCTGGTCTCCTGATACTAGTGGCATATCTACCAGATCTTCCTTCCTCCTGAGACACGGACAAGTTTGGTTTTTGTTTGGGTTTTTGGGGTTATTGTTGTTGTTTTTTTTTCTCCCTGAGAAAGGACTACAAAAATGATCCTGGCTTTGCCATGCAGTCCTGCTGCTCAAAAAGCTTTCCAATCTGTCACCAAACCAAGATGCATATATGTTTTTATTTTTTTTCATTCCTTATGCTTATAAGGATTTTTAACACAGAAATATTCATTTTAAGAATATAATATTTTCTACATGTGAAATCACTGAGCTGTTAAATTTCACTCAAGCTGCTATTGAATATTATCAGCTGAAAGATTTAAGGTGGTGGTGGCTAATGGCAAATCTTAAAAGATAGAATCTTGGTTGGGAAAACCATCTGGAAGTTCAGACAATGATGTGCATCCCAAGATCTGAAGCCACTACAATTGGGTTGTAAAACTTACAGAAGCAAGGTCTTTTAATGAGATTTCTGGCCAAACTTCTGCTAATTTCAACCAAAATTTAGAGTAGCTTCTAATCAACACATTAGTGTTTCTGGTCCTAGTCCTGAGTACATCTTGTAAAAGGCAGAAAAACACAGAAGTAGTTTTCCCCAGACATTCTAACAATTCCTTGGAGTGCTGAAGTTGCTTCGGCTTCTGAAAATGAACAGAAGTATCCAGGACACTTTGTTCCTAGTGGTTTGTTCAGCTCTGTGCTTACATTGCTGGGCTGCTCTCCTCTTGAGCTAAATCCTGCTCCAGACTTGTGCAGCTACATTTCCACTGGACACTTCAAGTGAAATTAATTCAGCTGGAATTTGGAAATATAACAGGAAAAATCTTTTTTCTTTCTCAAATTTCTGCACAAAATAAAGCTTTTTCCTTTAAAGAGAGGAAACGGAGTGTGTGGGGCGGGGGGAAGTGCAAATATATTCACATAAATGCTAATATATAAACAGGGCTGAGTGTGATTAGTGGACTGTTTTTAAAAGTGAGAAATCATAAAGACACTGCCACACATTGAAAGGTCAATGCTTAGATTGCCCTTGCCCTCTGAGTTCTGGCCAAAGTGTTGACATTCATTACCACCTTGGCAATTAGAGGCTTGTTCCACCTCTTAAGTAGATGGAGAAAGAAGCAGAAAGACCTGGAGCAAGACCTTAAATTTTTGAGATGCCACTGAATTGTTGAGCTGCCTCACCCAAATTTCATTAGAATTTACAAAGAGCAGGAAATTTCATCTGACTGACAATTTCTTATCCCTGTGTTCTCCATCTTGACTCAGGGAAGAGCTGTGCAAGAGCCCTACTGTAGTCTATAATATTCCTTTAATGTTCAAATTTTAAACAGGCAGTAGTAAGCAAGGTTGCCAGGTAATATGATGATTTGAAACTAAGCAAACATGTCAACAAGATAGGAGTTGGAGGAAAGAAAGTTTATGAATATGTAGTCATTTTTTACACTGTATATGGAGTACAGAGCTAGGCTTCAGCTGGGAGATGAATATGCTGTTCATAACTCTGCTTGGGAGTGGCTGTGGAACAGTTCTTATTTAGTTTCAAATCAGAATCAACCCCTAGAATTACCTCATCTGCAGATTCAGCCCTACATCCCTCTTCTTTCTCTTTGATGCATCCTTTATGTTCTTAGTTTTCACAATCACAGCAGTTATTTATTTTGCTAAATCTATTCTAATTTATCCCTGAACCAAGAGGTCTCTCAATCTCTGTCACTGTAATGGTGTCACATTAACACAGTTTTTAAAATGTAAATTGATTTGTTTTGATTGATTTTGTCTGACCTTTAAAAATGAATTAAACTATTTAAATGGTGTAATAAACCATGTTCAGGAAGTCTAAACACTCTAAAATACAACAAATGTTCATGGATTAGCTTAATAGAGTGGAGACCTTAGAAAATGGTCCAGCTAGCAAGACCTCTCTGGTGGCAAGCAAAAGCTTAGCAAGCTCTTAGAGTTCAGAAAACTGCAGTGTCTTCAACAGGGGAAAAACTCTACAGCAAAAGCCAAAAGCAGGAAAGGACAAAAGAAAGGAGCATTGATTCTTCACTTCCAGGATATAGCAGAAAACTGAAGAAAAAAGCCATTTCTGAAGTAGAAATCTCAGTCTTAACGTCACAAGTTGATATTTTTTTCCATGGACTTCAGTATTTCCAGAGTTTCATTAGAAGTATAATACCTATAAAAATTTGCACTGACCCACAGAGTAGCAGGTACAGCTTGAGGACCAGCAGATGAGTTTATGAAGCCTTGCCCCATTAAGAGGCTGGCAAAGCTCGTCGCTGCTCCCACACTTGCAGCCTGCCCTTAGTTTGGCTATGCAAGGTGCAGTTGTTTCACACTGTCTTTTAGGAGCAAGGAAGTAGTACTGGTGCACACAGTGAGTGCATAGTGCATGCTCTGCTCCACAGACAAGCAAGTCACTCCTGTACGCAATGAAAACTTGCAGAAGCAAAGGAAGACTACTAAATTAGAGAATCTGGCTAAGATTGCACAACTCCTGCCACCCCTTCTTTCCTCTACAAAGCCAAAGAGAGTAAAACCTCAGAGAACAGAAGTGAAACAGTGAAATCATTTAAAATATCAAAGTATTTTCCATGGCAGGAAGGAAATACAATATAGAGCTTTGAGCCAACTGAATACTCTGCCTTGCCTTTTTGGTCAAATGATAAAATAAAAAAGACAGTAGGCAATAAAAACTGCACTGAGTGTACAAAACAGTAACCACCAAGGATGGAAGCATATAAAGAGGTAGAGCCAGGGGATTTCAGGTTTTGAAGGAAGACAAAATATAGAAATTCTCTGAAGGACTTAGGCCACCCATCTTCATTTTGATTGCTAGAAAAGTCTGGAACAAACTGACTCCTGTAAAATAAGTGGATAAACAGCAGGTGCTATATATTTGTCATGAGAAAGCTGTGCTAAACCCATCTAACCTTCTTCTTTGACCAAATCAAGGGTTGTGTGAGAATAAGGGAGCAGCAATGGGTATATTTGACTTTAATAAGGCTTTTGACACCATCTCACATGACATTCTCATTAGCAACTTAGGAAAATACTGTCATGGTGAAACTGGTATGAAAAGAGCGAAAAAGTGATTGGAAATCTATATATACCAAGTAATTATCAATGGTTCATTATCCAAATGGAAGGACATATTGAGTAACATTCTGCAGGAGTCTGGCCTAGGTCTGCATTTATTCAATATTTTCATTAACAGGAATGATAGAATAGGAAGTATGTTTATTAAATTTGCAGAGGATATGGAGCAAGGAGAGACTACACGCACATCGAAAATTCAAAATGATCTTGTTTATTGAAGGAACATTCCGAAAATTGGCAGTTTGTTAGGGAGTAAAAACAAAGTAAATAATATTTCAGTAGGAATAATCAGCTCTGCCATTCTGAGCTAAGTGGCAAAAGGCTAGGGGCAATTTCATGGACAAAAAGCTCAGGGGTTTGGCAGACCAAGAGGTGACCACAAGTCAGGCAGGAGTGCTCAGAGAAAGCACATCAGGTGATCTGTATATGTGACTGAACACAAGGAAAGACTTTGTGAGATTTTTGTTCTCTTCAAGCACAGTGCTCTGAAAAAGATGCTGTCCAAAAAGCAATGGTGACACTGATCAGTTTCTAAACTTATACAACCAGTTGTGTGTGAATCAAAGAACTGGGATCATTTATGCTACTGAAAAGGTCCCTGAGAGGCGTATAATGGCCCACAAGCAGCCAAAAAAGAAGTTACAGCCAAGATGCTGTCCATGTCCATGATCTCTGGAATGGGAACTAATTAGTTTAAATTGTGGACACAAAGGAAATTTTAATGGTAAGGATAGAAAAACTCTGGAATACATTTCCTGGCATTATTATTGAATTGAATGTATATAGGCAAGGATGGACAATGAAGAGTTAAGGATTTTGCAGCTCTAAATGATTATGGTAGAGATATTAGGTGTTGAAACTTTTCTTCCAGCTCTGTAATTTTATTAAGTGAAGTTATAGACTTTCTAAAGAAATGTAACTGATCTAATGGAAATTACAATATCTGGAGCTGTAATTGGAGTAAGATGAGTGCTCTTCCATGCTGGAACCTAAAGAATTGGAATATGAAATTTTGCAAACAAATGCCCAAAATTATAACTAACATATCCAATGCATAAAAAAGAGAGGGAGAAAGGAAGAAAGAAGACAAATTCTGAAAGGAAGAGGAAAAAGGCAATACGGAAAAAGTTTAAACATAGGTTAGTTGTATCAAACAGACTTCACCCTTAATATGACTGTTTTTTCTTTAGGAAGAAATGTCTGCTCAGCTTAGTACCTAGGAAATTACAAGTTGAACTGAGTGATCTGGAGCAAAACATTCAATTACTGAGGAACTGACTAAAAGGGATATGAAAATGGCTTAGACGAAGTTATGAGTGAAGCTCTAGAAGAATAGGTCTTGGGACCACTTTCCACTAGGTGGTCTGGTTCTAATTCTGAGAGTCTTTTTGATAATTCAGGATTGAGAGACATCATTAAGACACTGGAAAACAAAGAAAGAATTGTAGTGGTATGAAAAATGCTAGAGATGAAATATGGTTTCACAGCCAAAGTGTGTGCTATCCATATGGCAACTTATGAAAGAGTTGATTAAAGAGCTCATGAACTGGACATGACAAAGACGAACATGTTCAGAGATATTAGAAGAAAAAAAAAAAATCCTTAATGAGTCTTGTGTTGTGGTCAGAGAAAGAAGAGCTGCTGAAATAATAGACAGTAACTATTAAGGTATTTTCAACATTAAGGAGGAAGGGTGAATGTCCTTGTGTGAGGCACCAATGAGAACTGAGTCAGAAGACTGAATTTAAGAATTACATTCACTGAATGGATTGGGTAAAGGAGAACATATTTTATTGGAGGAGACTGAAAGCAGTAGACTTTTATTTTCCAATGCTGTACAAACAACAACAACAACAAAAAGAACAGTAAATAAGTTCACTCTCCTGAGTGACATGCAGAGCAATAGTGTGGTGATGCAATTTCCAGAAAAAATAAATGTTATTTTAGCTAAAGGACAATGCTAACACAACATCCATGAGCCATCGTTTCTGAACAGCATTCCTAAATGATATTATGTGATGAGATGGCAAACTGGAATATTCCTCCCACAAAACTTCTTATCTGGCTAGAGCAAGCAAGTGGGATGAACTTCTGGGATCCACAATTTTCAAAGAATGATGTGGTGATAGTGTGATTCAGGGCAACACGAATTGTTTGATTGCTATTGCAATCAGTATGCTATTTCTTTGTGGCCTGGGAGCCTCTCAAATCTGGATTCCTTAATCACTCAAAGGAGATGGCCTGTTCTGTATAACAGTGTGCTTTGGACCTGGAGGTCAAGGCAGTTGTACTTATCAAGAGAGGAAATATTACACGTTGCACCCTGATCTCCCTTTTCCATTGTAAGAGTTTTGTTGTGAGCAGCCTAGTGCAAAAGTATCTGTTTTCAAACAAGGAAGAATGTGATAATGCATTAATTGAAAGTGAAATACCAGTCAGAACAAGTACTAATTTCTGTTAATGTGCTATTCTGCATTGCTGTATGCACAAGTATTGGTTTATATTTCTTCTTTGAACTTATCATGAGCTATTTCCTGTTAATTATTTAGAGTATGCAGCTGAATACTTAAGAATACCTGATTACCTAAGAACAGCACTCACTGCTGCACCGTGAGCCAACTCAGATACAAGAAAAGTAAATTGCACAAAGTAAGCACCTGACATAGTAACCAGCTTATGTTCTGCTTCAGTTATTGTTTCCAGTCATTATTATCGCTTCGATTTAGTTGGGGCAATTAATGCAGCAGGAATTATAAAATATGTGGTTATTTTATTTCCAAAAAGCCCCACCCACAAACTGAACACAAACTAGTTAAATTTGGGTTCTAATTCAGTCAGGAAAATCTTCACAAGGATGCTCATGGACAATTTATTCATTTAGGAGAATCAGAACATTAGAAAGGTTTAGCTACAAATGGCTTTAGCCCACTTATAAATAGGCAGCCCGGAGCCCTAGGGAAACTCTGTTTTACTCGCAGCAGCTCAGTAGGAATTTCAAGATAGTCCCTGGCCCCCTTGTGGCAGTGTTGTAACTGTTCAGCATCTTGATAGCTGTTGAGAGGCTTCTAGACCTTCCCAGGCCCTAGCAGGGTGCTGGGAAAGGGGCAGACAATCTCTGATCTGATCCTGGTTCCTCTTGGCACGGAGGTTTGCAGAGGAGCAGAGAGCACAATGTTGCTGGCACTTCTCACCATGTTGTGAGGCACTTAATGCCTTCTCCTGGTAAACTTGAGGCACTTAAGTTTCCATGTAGCTCAAGCCCAAAATGTCAGGGCTAAGCTGGTCTGAATCATGAGGCAGAGCAGAACATATGTCCAGCCAAGGGCAGTGATGCAGAGCACATTATCTGAGCAGAGCAGCGCACACTGAGGCAGAGGCAGCACAGCTGCTTGGAACTTAGCTCCATTTATATTATTTGCCTGAGTGTGATGGTTCCTTTGGCCACAGAGATTCACCAATCAGAATGGCATTTGCAAAACTGACCATATTAGGTGAAACCAGGGCTTGCTTACCCTTATTTGGGCAAGACACTAACAAGTACCTAAACATCTGTGGGTACCTGTTTATCACTTTGGGAAGGGACATAATGGCCCAAGCCTTTGTTTTCCTCCTGCCCTTGCTTCCCCCATCAGCCTTCCACGACAGCTTAGAGGGTAAGCATTCCAGAGCAGTAATGCCAAGCAAACAGACTTTGATACACACATTCAGCAGCAGCAAATGAGAATGGATTTGATCACGGTCAAACTGAGTTGGCCACAAATCAAACACACATTCATTTGGAATCTTTCTAACAGTGCTCCCACTGGGTCCACTTTATGCTAAGTGCTTCTAATATGTGGGAGTGCTGGTCAAACACCAGAAATAATCTGCATGCTTTTTCCCAAAATTCCAGCCAACCAAAGAATAAAGAAATTTCATAACAAGAAGATTCACACTTCCTCTCTGCCTTCTTTATGGAAATATCTTATCTAGGTTCAATTCTTTTTTATTCAGTACTACATAACCAACAGATATTTAGATTTTGACTGTAAATTATGAACTTTTAATATAACAATTACACAGACAATATTTTCCCTGTGCTTAACACATGAATTTTAGTGAAAATGTCTTCAGAGCAACAGAAAGTGAGTTTTCAAAGTGTGTCTGTGATAAAAAATATGGGAATTCTCAATGTCTTGTAGACTTTGGAAGCTCATCCTGCATATAACAACAATATTCTAGCATATAAACATCCATAAGAAGTCAAAAGAAAAGACCAGCTGGCCCAATAACATTTTCAGGAATGGCCAGGTTTGGATGCTAAGGCAAGAGACAGGATAATTACAAGATAAGATAGTTGCTCTGCATCAACGTCAATCAAAATAAACAGATAATTAAATGGAAAAAGTAGTATGAGAAAATCATAGTTAAAAGTTGTTTAAAAAAAGCAAAAACCAGCCGACATTAGCCTATAGTCCTTTAATTATATTGTGCTGAAAACCCCAATAAAATACGTCCTATGCCCAGCATTTTTTAATATATATTAAAAAA
>VWYK01097355.1:0-15141 GCA_013399775.1 Semnornis frantzii
GCCCTTCCCCATCTTCCTTGCCCCCCTCAGGACCTGCTTCAGCACCTCCACATCTCTCCTGTATCGTGGTGCCCAAAACTGAACACAACTGGAGTTGTTTAGCCTGGAAAAGAGGAGGCTCAGGACAGACCTTATTGCTGTCTACAGCTACCTGAAAGGAGGTTGTAGCCAGGTGGGGTTGGGCTCTTCCTCCATGCAACCAGCAAATGAAGAAGGGGACACAGTCTCAAGTTGTGCTGGGGGAGGTCTAGGCTGGATGTTAGGAGGAAAATGTTGACAGAGAGAGTGATTGGCATTGGAATGGGCTGCACAGGGAGGTGCTGGAGTTAAGGTCTCTGGAGGTGTTCAAGCAAAGCCTGGATGGGGCACTTAGTGCCATGGTCTGGTTGTTTGGGTAGGGCTGGGCGATAGGCTGGGCTGGATGAGCTTGGAGGTCTCTTCCAACCCGATTGATTCTATGACAATACTCAAGGTGTGGCCTCACCAGAGCTGAGTACAACGGGACAGTCACCTCCCTATGCCTGCTGGCCACACCATTTTTAATACACTGTCACTTAAGCAGCAATCCAATGTTACAATTCAGGACTCCTTTTGCAGCCTCTTTTGGAATAACAACATTCCCACTGTAACTTTTGATCCGTGTATGTGGGGGTACAGGAGGAGACAAGAAGGCAGAAAAAGTCAGGTGGTGCTAAGCCATCCAAAGTATAAGGTCTCCACAGCAGTCCTGCTTGGCTGCAGGCATATGGAAAGCTCAGCAAGTACATCTTTCTTAAACATCCAGGCAGGTAAATATCTCTGAAACACAGGGGCATGAAACTGCTGCCAGGGCATCCATCATCCTGTGAGGGACAGTGAAAACATGTGCTGTCATCTTTGACATTTTAATTGAAAAGAAAACTTACACAGATTTCAACCTTGAGCAGTGTGTTTATACAAGGGTATACAGAGAAATAATCTGTCAGTTCAGAGCCGGCTCATTGCTATAGGAGTTGGTTTAGTGACTGAACAATCCAACATTAGCTCACACACCTTGCCTTGTTCCATGCCTCAATAATTTTTAGTAGAAATACTTTGCCTAGAGGCATGCAGTTATTAAAAAAGAGGCTCAGCTTGCTTAAAGTCTGGAATTACTAGCTCATGGTAACAAGCCCGTACTGGAGAAACTGTTGGTTCTTTGTTTTCATGACTTTGCTGTAATTCACCATCTTATTTTCAGAGGCAAACTTGTACTTTGTTTAGGAAGTTAAAAAAAAAAGAACAAAAAAGAAAAAAAGGGGGGGGGGAATAAATTACTTCAAAAAAGATTCTTTCTCCCCCCTCCCCTTTTATTATAAAGCAGAGTTTACAAAGATATTTTATCTTAGTGTTTCTATTAAATTGCACTGGTCCAAACATGAAGGGTTAACAGAGAATTTTGAGAAATATATTTTACCATACTTTCAATATAGAGATCTCTTGCTAGTGACCTGTACTAGTGGGAGGCTGCTCCCTCCCTGAAGGTGTTCAAGGCCAGGTTGGAGGAGGCCTTGAGTGACCTGTGCTAGTGGGAGGTGTCCCTGCCTATGGCAGGGGGTTGGAACTGGATGATCCTTGAGGTCCCTTCCAACCTTACCATTCTATGATTCTATGACTACTCATGGAGAGCTCTCCATATATTCTCTCAGTTCTTCGAAGTGTAAAAGGAGCTTTTTCCTCCTCCCTTTTTGCAACCTCCTATTCTTTTCAGATGCAAAGGTTTGTTTTGTTTTGTTTTGGTGTGGGGTTTGTTTCTTTTTTTTTTNTTGGTTGGGGGTTTGTTTTTTTTTTTTTTTTTTTGGTTGTTTTTTTTTTTTTTATTTTTTATTTAATTTGATCAAATGGAGGCTCCAGCACCTCTGAGTAGCACAAACCTGGCAGTAGCATTACCTGGTGCTCACCTGTCTGGATGCTGGGGTTGTTTCTTTCCATCTACTTAACCTGTTGCCATTTTTCTTCATTGAGCCTTAAATTTTCCTGAATTTGCTTGCTAGGCTGGAGTCTTAAGCATACCCCTGCTAAAGAATGGACATGTTATAAAGTTTTTGTGTGAGATTTACTGCTGTCGTTGTTCCTGGTTTTCAGTCAACTGCCACTTGGTTTGTTTGTGTGTTTTTTTTTCTTCAATGAAAACTGATACACCTTTATCAATGGTGATGCAACATCATTTGTTTTCCTAAGGAATTCAGCTCAGTCCTGTCTGAATTGGGAGACTATGACAAGAATGTAATCAGTTTGACATGATTGCTTGCTTTTATGATTGAATCATGTTTATGCTGCCTTGGGTTTTTTGGGTTGTTTTTATCCCACATTTTAATTTTATTGCATTAATGTGTTTTTATACGAGCTAGGTCTTTGTAATCCCTTGAACCTGCCTTTTGCAGTGTTTCCTTGTTTTGCTTTAACTATGCCATTATCCTCCATGTATCATTTGTGAGTTCCAGCTGTGTGCATAATACTGTGCAGAACATAAACTTCTCTGAAGAGGTTAAAGTCTAAGAAACCATTCTAGCTTCTCTTATTTTTCTTGTAATGGGTCAGGCAATAAGACCCAGTCAAATATTTAGAGGGAAGGAAAGATTGAAACCAGCAGTTTCTAAGACCTGTAAGAGCCAAAAAACAAATGTTAATGGGTTCTGTGAGGCTTCCAAGGACCTGCTGGTCCTTATGCTTGTGCTGAATGTGCAGAGGTTCCTTAAACACGTGTTCAGGAAATATGGGTGGCATTAGCACAACTGGAGTTTCTAAAGGCAAGATGTATCACGGACTAAATCTTTAAATGGAGTTTGGCCCACTAAATACAATATAGCAGTGAAGCTTCTGGTTTGTGGGACTTTTCTCCTACAAGCCCAATTGGAAAGTACAGAATTCTTAACAAATTTTGGAGACATATTTCAAGAGGTTTCTAGTGTTTGACTGTACATATGTCCATTCCCTCTCATTTTTGCTGTTTATCCTTTCCCTTCAGTCCCTGTGAATTAAGATGAGCAAGAATGTATTTTTGATGGAGTTGCTTTGTTCCCAGTGAAAAGCTTCTCACATGACATCAAGGGATATGTGAATTGAGAAGTAACATCTCTTTGACTTTGTCTCTATCATTTCATATCCCCATGCTACTTCTTGCTTTTGTGCTGCTCGTTGCTGAATTGCTTCTACCTCTGTGCCAGTGTATAGCTTATCTTAATTGTGCCAGCTCTCCTCAAGCACTTACATGGGCTTTCCCTTCACTCTGAATCAAGCTTCTTGTCTTTAAGGCTTTTTGCAGCTTAGCCTTATCTTATCTGAGCCCTCCAGTTTCTCTTTACAGTCTCAAGTATCACTTTCACTTTGCCAGTGTCCTTACCATCAGCTGGTTTCCTTTCCCAGGTTGAAATCTTTTCTTGTCCAGCACTGGGAAAATACCTTAAGGTACCACATCTATTAAAAAATATGTGCACTCTGTTTTAAAGTCTCTACAGAAATCATAGCTTTCTCTAATCCTCTAACTTAGGAGCCACAATTATCCCTCTTTAGAGCATTGTCTTTCCTGTGTCTCAATCTTAGCTACTCCCTTCCTCTCGCAAACTTCCTCGATCCTGTAATTTATAAGCTAAATACAACCTAAATAAAAAAAACATGCAAGCAAAAAAGCAAGCAGAGGAGTGCCACTAAACTGTCTCCATTTTTTTAAGTATATTTATTTGCTTGTGTGTTCTGCCTCCGTCTTCTTTTCATCTGTGTCTCTAGATTGTAAACACACCGTGTAAGAATTGTCTCTTATCTGTGTTTGTACAGTGCCAGGCTCAATGGGGTCCCGGTCCTGACTGGGACCTTTGGGCACCACCACAGTGTAAATGTCTGCTACTGATAATTATAATCTACCCACATCATGCAGATGTCTGAATTGTCTGAGAAATACAAACAAGGATCTTTACTAGGTTGGCAGAGAGCCGTGAATTTTAGGTGCCAGTTTTCTTTTTTGCCTGAATATATCGTTTGGCTCTCTGAAAAAACCTGGCGACCCAAACCTCCCACTCCTTGGAAAGCTTGGCTCCGTGGTGATGTTGTGATTAAAACATCATTAAACATGGGATGCAGCAGGTCAGGTGAGGTCTCTGCAACTATGTGAGGTATTCTAAGTACTTGTCTGATGCTTTGTTGTTGCCTGCCTTTGTGTTTGTTTTTCCTTTCCTCCTCTGAATGACAAATGAATAAATTGAAACTAGGCAGGAACTGCCCAACTTTTAGAGGGGAGGAAACACCTCAATAAATGGGCCGTAAATGAGGAAAGCTATAGTTGGATTGCTAGGCTTAAATAGTGGCACTCTCCCTCAAACACAGCACCAGCACACCCGCAGGAAGTGATGCAGCCTCTCCAGTCGGTATGCTTTTCTCAGGTTAAATCATCCTCTCCACTTCTTTGCCCTCTGACTGAATTTTTCAAATATCGAAGGCCAAACATAACAGTTGGGTCAGATTCTCTGGCCTCAGTAGCTGCTGTGGAAGCAGTTTGCAACTGGTCTGTAGAACCACATGCTCCAGTGAAATTACTTTTTAGCAGTGAAAAGTTTAGATGCTACAATACCTGCTTGGCCGTAAGACATTAAGAGGGTAGACCGTAGCCAGTTGTACTCATTCTCAGCATGGTAAGCTACTTGGATGCCTCAGCCTGAAAACCACACAAACCACATGCATGTATTGGCATACCTTGAAAGGTTCCAGGCTGCTAGTATGCAGTGGTTGCTTCTCATTACATTGATCATAATGGTATCATTGCTGCTTCATTCACTTGTGTCTTAATAGTGCTTCAGCTCATCATCCCTCATTTTGTCCTTGGTCTGTAAGATTTTTGGGGCATGGACTCATATTTTTTAAACCAAGATTCTAGGCACTACTGTAAGAAATATGTGTGTGTGTGTGTTATTTATTTAGTTATGTGTATATGCATATACATACATATTAAAAAATATAAATATAAATAAATATATATCTATGCATATACACATAAATAAATAAAATGATGAAAGTCTTGACAAGTCTGTGTTGCATAACTGGAGCATGATGCAGAAATCCCTGAACCAGTGTCAACCTAACAGTGAATTGCCTGAGCACAACCATCCACCTGTGGGCTGCTCCTGCGTGCACCGGCTGGGTCTGGAGGCCACAGAAAGTCAGGAGATGAGTTCCTTTGCTCCAGTGCAACTCTGTATACTTATGGCTTTAGTTTTTCCATGCCAGAGCCTACTAAAGTAGAATAAACTGGGTTGTGGTGTTTTTGCTGACCTTGCATGAATGCTACATGGAGCAGGAGAGAAGTCATGTCAAGACCCACTGACCTGGAGTGCTTTACCACAACAGAAAGCATACTGCAGTGGTACCTTAAATAGCATCAGTCCCTCTGCATGTAGCTCTGAACGGTCTAGGTCAGCATGAACTTCATCTCATGAGACCTCAGCAACAAATTGTTGTCTGCCTAATCTGTCCTCGAAGACCACAAGTTAAGGAAAGCCTAATCATCTAGTAGAGGAATGTAGCATTCACTCATCAGACAAGCTAGAAAACTGGGTCAGCTAGGTGCTGCATCATAGCAGACAGAATATGGTATTAATCAAGAAGGCAGATAGCAAAGTATATATCATAGATATTTGATTACATTAGTGGAGTTATCGTTAATCATTGGGTACAGTCATGTGGTGGAAGATGATGGAGTCACCATGGCTTAGCAGGGCACCTCCCATCTGTTTCAGTGTTAGTAGGGATGACTCACGGTGCTAGCTGCTGAGGGAGGGCAGCCAGTGTGGTCAGTTACAGCAGTTGGCTAACACGTGGTATTTTACTAAGCCACAGTGGTGCTATCCATCCAGGCCATGTATTCCCAAAGAGATAGTGTACAGATGCTAGCTGAGACCTCATTGTGTCCATCAGCAGAGTCCTGCTGGAACACAGCAAAGATTTGTAAATTTGAGAAGAACACCACAGATGAAACACTTGCCACTTCTCTGCCTTACCTGTCCTTTATTAGTGGGGCTTTGCCCAACAACCCTGTATAGTTAGCAACACAGGTGCCAAGGAATTAAAATCCCTCAGTCAGCAATGTGAAGTGACAGGCTGCAGGCAGCACCTCCTCAGCATTTACAGAGAGAAGTGGAGTCAATGTGTCCAACATTAAAAATAACAATTATAAACTCTCACTGACTTTCTTTGCTGCAGGATAGAAAGCAACAACAAAGGAGATTGTGTTATCCTTGGAAGAAGACAAAATAGAGTATCTCAGCCTGTGCCATACACAACCCCTGGATTCTGTGCAAATAAGTGTGCATGAGGACGTGGTAATTGGTGACCTGTACTCAGTGTGGAAGCAGCAGAAGTGTCCATGGGTACTGGGCAGTGTTAGCTTCCCTGATGAGAATAGAAATCTGCTGTGCTTTATGCAGCGCTTCTGTTGGTGGCAGGAGCTGTGCAGACTTCTCAACACAGAAGGTGAACTTTGAAGCACAAGGTTTCTCTGACTGCTCTGCTCCTCTTTGTAAAAACATCTTTGGGGACAGACTAACAGGAGAGTAACAAGAAAAAAAACCCTGAAGTACTGAGGATTATTTTCCCTTTTGCTAAGTGTAAAGCATATGTAGACCCTCAAAACAAAACAGCACTAAAGGTGAAACTGGGGACAGCAAGGAAGCTTCCTTGCCATTTTAATAAATACCAGTAATTCCCTTTTGCCCAAGTCCCATATTCCCAAACTCATTAAAGCAATTTTTTTTTTTTTTTTTTTGGCTCTGGAACATGTAAGTAAAAGTCAAACCTTGCAGTCCCCTGAGGATGCCTTGCACGAATTGCGTAGGTCAGGCCAACATAAGTTTCTGTCAAACAGCCTAACACCTAAGCTTATTATGAAACTGGTGAGTTGTACAAAGAGTCTGCATGTGGGACAGTCTCAGTAAGGGGTAGGGGAGACTCTTGTCCTGATACTTGTTTTACTTTGTTCCCACTGAAAAACTCAGGTGGTATTTTTATTGAGTGCATGGCTCCTGTTAGCTGGTGCAGATCCCATAGGCTGTCTGTAAGCCAGTGGATGCAGAGCTCTCCAGAGCTGCAGTGGGTGGGTAGATGCACACCTCAGTCTCACCTGAGGACAGACATGAGAGTTCCAGCCCTTTCTCCTTCCCCGCTCACTCCTCCATGCCTGCTCTCCTAGGAGGAAACCTAGGGTGCATCTCTGGCAGAGACTGAAGCACACTCTGTTCTGCCCCTCAGCCATCCCCAATGTGGGGGTCTCAGTCCTTCCATCTGGTCTTTGTTGTATGAACTTTAAAGTATGAGGTAGAGAAGATCTCTTTTAGCTTGTTGTCTGCTGCTCTGCAGGGCTGAAGTTGCAGTGAGGTTGGGCCAGGAGGACTCTCTTTGTGTGGCTCATCACTTCTGACAAACTGATCATTCTCTTCCTCACATTCAACCTGGTATCTCCTCCACTGTTTTTTCTTTTCAAAGGATCACTGAATCTGATTTTTGTGCCATTTTGATCCTGTCCTAATGACTGTCCTGTCCTGTCCACACTCTTGATTGTCTCTGATTGTCCTCTCCATGCTCTTCTTGTGTGAATAAGTGTTACATGGAGCAACTATGTTTTAAGTGGAGAGTAAGATGGGTCAGGGACTGTGGAATAAAAGTATGTTTTCTGTGCTCATTTTTCCTGCACTACATCTATTCCATTTACACCACCTGCACAGCTCCCCAACCTTATCATTGCATTGAGATGACCATAGGGTCTTCTGTTGCAGAAGCTGATTCATGCTCCCTCACACCACTTCTTGCACCCTCTCAAAGAGTTACACCACATATTTGGGAGACATTGTCCTGAGTTTCTCTAGAGAAAGCACATCATAATCTTCCATCAGCAGATAACAAGACAAGCATAAGAAGAGCTTCTTGCCTGTATCTGAGATATATTTATTGTTGTTTTGAGGTGTTTGTTGTTTTTATGATTTTTCCTTTCTGAATAAGTACTGTATGTGTCTGGGAGGATTTTAAAATCATCTTACAAAGCACAGGCTTTTACTCTCCATGGAGAACAGAGACAAAAGGATAAGTTCACTCATGTGCAGCTGCTAAAGGGAAGCTGAAGGCAGAGGACTGGGAGAGCAGGGGTGTCTAGGTACAAGGGATTGGGCAGGACAAGGACTTTGAGATGGCATTTATTGGGACAGAAATGTTTCCAGGGGGAAGAGACTTGGAAAGTGAAGTGTTGAAGGACTGAGAGCCCACAGATGGGAAACATTGGGGAGTTTTAGGAAAGGGAATTATATGGTTTGAGCTGTTGGCACAAGAATATGAGACTTGTAGGTCAGATGTGGGCACCTCTGTTTTGGGAGCCTGGATGTGGTGTCATCCACGTGGGGTGTTTGTGGATTTCACTGTCCTGTTTGGTTTTTGTTAGTTAGATGGAAATGAAAGCTACAACTAAAGGAGAGGTGTCTCTATTCCTAGTTGCCAGTATTGCTTACAACTGGGGCATCAAGATGTAAAGCCCCACCTTTTGCTGTGGCACAGTTTGGAACAAGTGGGAGAAGTGACTGTCTTCCCCCTCACAGCTCTGAGGTTATGACTCTGCTTCCCTAACCAGCCCAACCCAGTTTTGAGGCTTTGTGGATTTGTCACTGAAGCAAAGGATGCTTCAACCAAGTCATCTTCAAGATGTTGTCCTCTTTCCCTGCTGTTCCCTGCAGAGGCTCTTCAAGCTCCTGGACTATCCCTCCTTTTTCCTGGTTCATCTCATAACTTTAGGGGCATCTCTTCCACCATGCAAACCATGAACTGTAGTGCAGAGCATCCTGCTCTGTGAGAATTTAACCTACTACCTTCTGTTAGCATTGCTTGTTAAGGCCCTGTATATAAAAAGCTTTCTTATATTCCTGCTTTTTGAAAAGATAATTTGTATTTCCCCAAACTTGAAGCAATTTATGCCTTCTTCAAAACTGGGGGAGGGAAAAAAAAAAAAGTAATTAATTTAGCTAACTCCCAAGACCACATTCTTAAAGATTATTTTCAAAGAGGAATCCTGGCTTTGTTTAATCCACTAATTTCATGATGATTGTTCTTTGTGAGTGGACCTGCTTTCTCACATGCACTCTTTCCTCTGTGCTGCACTTAAGAAAAATCCTTTTAAATCTTTTGAACTCCCTTTGCCAAAGTAACTCACTCTGCTATTTCATAGTCCCTACTTTTTGCCTTTACAGCTACTTAACCTGAATCCAGTTTTGCTAATTTTCTTTCTTTTTTTGCTGTTTTCTGTGCCCTGGTGACATGTTAGCTGCTAAAATCAGGAATTTCACCTTGGGATAAGTGCTTGGTAGAGAAGAATAGAGAGAATATCAAGAGCGAGGTGAAATACTTGGAGCAGTTTATTTACAGGTGATAAGATTTCAAAATTAAGAGTGTTTAATTTTCTGTCACAGTCTTCAATACTACCATCCAGATATTTTTGTTCCCAAGGGCCAAATTTATAGAAGCACACTCACATGGCATGCCAGGAAACGTTCCTGCTTTGTTTGGTAGCCACTGTAAGATGCAGAGGTGCACAGACTGAGACTGGTCGTGGTGCTTCCATTTACATTCTGTCAGATCTGCTACACTGGACCTACACTGATGCCAGATGAGCTACAGTGGGGCTACACTGATGCCAGATGGGCTACACTGGGGCTACAATGATGCCAGATGAGCTGCACTGGGGCTACACTGATGCCAGATGAGCTACACTGATGCCAGATGGGCTACACTGGGGCTACACTGATGCCAGATGAGCTACACTGGGGCTACACTGATGCCAGATGAGCTACACTGGGGCTACACTGATGCCAGATGAGCTACACTGAGGCTACACTGATGCCAGATGGGCTACACTGATGCCAGATGTGCTACACTGGGGCTACACTGATGCCAGATGAGCTACACTGGGGCTACACTGATGCCAGATGAGCTACACTGGGGCTTTAACTGATGCCAGATGAGCTACACTGGGGCTACACTTATGCCAGATGAACTACACTGGGGCTACACTGATGCCAGATGAGCTACACTGGGGCTACACTGATGCCAGATGAGCTACACTGGGGCTTTAACTGATAAACACTAAGGGCAAGACCACTTAGCTGTTTCTTGAAAACTTCCTCTTCTACTGATTTACACAGGAGAGGAGAAATGTTGGATTGGCCTCTTTGTGCCTGCTTGTTTAGCAAAGGCTTATTTTGGTCTCCACAGCCCATGACAGCTTTCTCTCCTTTTCTCCTAGGCCTGTCCCAGGTTCTCTCTCTTCACTACTGCACCTACACAACCGACAAAGACAGCCCATGCCCGCCTCTATGCCTGGCACCCTGCCCAACCCTACCATGCCTGGATCTTCTGCTGTACTCATGCCTGTAAGTTCTTTTCTTTGTTTTTTTGGTTGTTTTTTGCAGGGAAAGAAGCTTATCTTCTTTTCTTGATTCAGCCTATGTGAAGTGAAAGTCTGCTGGCTTCTCTAAAAAGTCAAAGAGTAATGAGTTAAGGAAGCTGAACTTTTTTTCACTGCTTCCTCTTGCACAAGAGTGTTTCTGGTACAGTTAATGGCATGTTAATTAGAGTGAGAGTGATTAGAAATGGTGAGACTATGATTTCTGGTTCTCACATTTGGTCATGGAGGTGAGATCAGTGTATCCTGATGGAACAAAAAAGATTTTTCTGAAGTCAGACAAGACTGGGAAAGTATGTAAGTTGTGCCAGTGAACTCTAAGTAATCCTCTTGTTTGTGGGAGATAAACAGCTAACAAGAAAGCAATGTGACTTACTTTTCCTGCCTGGTGACTTGCATTTAATTAGAGTTTGGTCATGATTACTGTTCATCTTCCACTTATTTCTGCAGAGAATGGGAATATCTCCCATCTTCTGGGAGACAAGGTGTACTTTGCAATTGTAGCTTCAGATTCTTAAATGATTTTAACAAACCTTTCAGTATAAGACACTTGGGAAGCTTAGGGATGGAGTTGAGTAAGGACGGCACAGGGAAGACAGAGCTCAGAAAGGAGAAACTTCTGCTTAATTTCACAATGTTCAGTTTGGAAGACAATCTGAGGTCGTTTGACCATTGGAAGGAGGAGAGCACTGCCTGTTGTGGCTTTGCTGGATGGGGCAAGGAAGCCATTCCACAGGGCTACAAAGATTCAAGTTTAGCTGCTATTTGAGCAGTCACTACTAAGTTATTCATTAGTAACTTGTCAGTAACAGTCTCCTGAAATATTGACCAGGAAGTTCAACAAAAAAAGTCCCCCACAAGATCTGCCATTGTGGATGTATTTTTTTTTTTTTGCATGATCCTCAAGCAACCTGAAGTGCAAAGAGCATCCTACTTCACTGTAAGCTCAGGGGCTTCAGATGGCTGCCAGGGACCCCTTTGGGCAGCTCTGCTTGCAGACAAGCAGATGTGCTTTTGCTGAGAGCCCTGGAGATGTGAGCATGGAGGCGAGACAAACCCTGTCAGCGCGGGCTGCCCCAGCTGCATCTCCCCTACTACAACCCTCCCTGAGAGGCCTGCAGAACAGATGACAGTGGGAACTCCTCCTGCCCCATGGAGAGTCTAAAGGGCCTTGGCAGAGGCAGCTTCTCCTGTCTCCATGAACCCATAAAGCTGTTCTTGATGGGATCATGGATGGTGAGACTCAATACCTCACCACAGGGCTCAAAAAATAGCTCCCCTGCTTGGAAGAACTCAGGAGGATCCAAGAGCTTCTTTCTTGTATGAGGCAAAGATTTGGGCAACTGTCCCAAAGCAAAGCAAGATCCTCTGCTCTGCTTGAAAGAAGTAGCATAAGCCTACTTGTCACCCCTACCAATGGCTAGTGGTATAACAGGGCTTGGCTCTTTTTAGGGGGGACACTCCAGGAAATTGTTTATCCAGACTTTACTGCCATTAGGTTTTGCTTGAAAATTTTATCCTTCCCTCTCAGTCCAGTGAGTTGAGCTTGCAGAAATGGCTTTGAATAGCCAGGAGTAGTTCTGCTGCTTTTTTTTTTTTTCTTTTTGCTATCTCAGCAGCACATGAAAAGTTCCCTTACAAAACATGGAAAACTCTCCTCATTTGAGCAGTCTGAGTGAAGGCAAAAGAACCAACTCCTTTTCTGTATGCTGCAGACTGTAGATTTTTATTTATGTTTTTAACAAGCTAAGCAGGGCTACACTGACAGGGGAAGCCACAACTTTATACAGCGATGCTTTTAAAACCACTTAGCTCTGAGTGTTGTTATACTGAAAGGGAGAAAATCATGACAAAAAGGCACAAGCCTGGGTGGCTGCTACATTTGTTTAGTACAGGACCCTTTTCTTTATGATGTGCTGTGAATTTGCAGGGCCAGCTCTGATGAAACACAAGCCCGTGCGCGCACACACAGATGCAGTTTGCTACACAGATTGTTATGTTCCCAGTCATGACTTGAAGAAATAAAGCTGAGTCCGTTTAAATAGAAACCAAGCATAAGTTGCAAATGTCTCTAGATGTTTCCAAACATTTTGTTTTCTTTTTCTTTGAAAAGATGGAGCGACAAATGTCAATGAACTCCAACATCATGGGCATGCAGGGGCCGAACCTCAATAATCCGTGTGCTTCACCTCAAGTCCCCCCAATGCATTCAGAAGCCAAAATGGTAAAAAGAGAGAAAAAAAAACAAAAAACAACAAACTATTTGCTTTTCTTATATTGCTCTTGCATACTGGTTAGCCAGACAGTGGGGGATGTAGCCAGGCACTGCTTACTTCATTCTTAGTCATATGTTATGCTCTTTTTTAATACGCTGCGGTAAATTGCCTTTGTGTCTATGAACTTTCAAGATGTTCCTAGTCCTAACTGAACTCTTGGTGATAGGAAACTGAAGTGAAGGGTGAGCTGTACTGTGTTAAATAGGATTTTGGTGCAGATTAGTGGAATTTAAGTAAATGGTCTGTCTGGTTCTCTGATAGGGTTTGTGCTCCACGACTTGGCTTAAAGTAAATAGTCAATAAAGAGTGAAACATAAAGTGTCTGATGTGGAGGAAGTCTGTGTAGGCTTGTTGTTTTCCAGATAGGTGCATGGTGTTTCAGGATAATGGCAGCAGCAAGAAAACAAACTGAACAACGTGTATAAAACTGGGAGATTTTATTTTGCTCGAGTGCAACAAAGGTGTTGCTGTCAGAAAGTCAGAATTCAGACAAAAATGATTTGTTTCTATGAGCCAAATGTCATAGTGCTTTTTAAAGTTGTCGTATGCATCACAAGATCAAGGCTTCTCATGCATATGTGCTGCTATAAGATGAATGTAGATAAACTAAACTACAAGTGGGCATTGGTAAGTTGTCCCCAGCTTTACATGCAGACTCGTGGAGCTATTCAGCACCAACATCCCTGGAACTGAGTTCATCAATGCAGAAACAGTTAGGCTCTTTCAGTTTCAGAGCTGCCATTTGCTGACTAGTGGAAATAGGAGGACAGAAGCTTGCAGTTTAGCTCCTCTTAAGATACCTCATCATAGTGGAAACCAGGAGTAACTTCACTGAACTCCTTTCAGTGGCATTTTGCCAAGGCAAAATTGTCATAAGTGAGAGAATGAAATCAAGCCGACAAAGATTAAGCAACCACATGTTTTTATGTATTTCTACTTTGCATGACTGGTACAGTGTTTAAAGTTGTTGTCATCTATCCTGAGGCAAAGAAAATTATCTCCTTGTCTATAGGTATGGTGCATGCAGGAGGCTCTGGGCTAAGAGCAGCAATATTCCAGCTCATTCTGTCTCTCTCCTTAGATTCGATAGGTCATGCCTTCTCCTCACTGTCGGTCTGGGTTAGGCTGTTAACCCAACCTCTGTTAACACCCCGTCTAAAACCACACTCTGTAAACATGCAGCCAGTTGGGCAAAAGAAGAGTGGTAGCCAAAAACACTGGCTCCCCCAGCCAAGGAAAACCTGTGGTCAAGAGTTCTCTCTCTGCTGTACCACACAGTGACGGTGACATGCCAAATGGCAACAGCATCTGCAGCAGACCTTGTTAAAAACTTTTTGGACTAGGCAAGTGTTTTTTAAACACAAGCATAGCTGAGCCAAGCTAAATACTCCTTGGCTGAATAAATCTAAAACTGGCATCTGGTTTAGGGACTAAAGGTTCTGTAGTTTACTCTCTCCCTGCACTGCCTGCCTTTTTTTAAACTGGAAATGAGAAGCTACTTAAGAACAAGATTAAATTATTGGTGCTTATGGTGATAATTCCATGCATTAATAGCTGAAACTGTACATTAATACAGCCTACTTCTTTGTAAAGTTTTGTCCCTAAGCCTAATGTATTAAGGCACAGTTCTAAGCCTAATGTATTAAGGCACAATTCTAAGCCTAATGTATTAAGGCACAGTTCTTCCAGACAGAAATTGCTATCAATTCCCAAACATAGTACAACGAACAAGCAGTGCCTTTGCTTCTCAGGGGCTTTCTGCCACTCTTCCAGAGATGGAAAAATATCTACATGCATTAAGTTTTAAGAGGCATAATTCAGGTCTTCAAGAACTTTCTTCTTTTCAAATGCAGGGTATTTTTTAATACTCTACATTCTAGTTTTATACTTCATTTCTGTTTGAGCACATGTTTAATGTAAAACCCTCTTTGCTCAGCCATGGCTTTGAGGACTATGGATCTATTAACAATGCTCTGCCTGAACACAAAGTGGAAAAAAATGTAGGAAATATTCAGAGCAAAATTATTTCTAACATGGAAATTAATGAATTTTAAATCTCAATCAGTTGTATTACAGGCATGCTTGTTCTTATTATTTATTATTTCACTTTGCTTTGTGCTCCAAGCATGAGACTTAACATACTTTGACAACTTCTTTTCAAAAGACAAAAATGAGGGTGCTTAGCACCTTACAGGACAGCATCCTGTATTAGGAAGGTGTTTCAGAGTTCCCCAGTCCATGCTAATGGTGTTACTGCTGGTGCACCCAGTGTGGTTTATGTTCTCTTTGTCTGGTCTCAGTCTATGAACAGTGTAGGTATTGAAGTGCAGGCAGGTTCATCTATGCTACTGGCAGCTGATGTCTGTAGTAACTGGACAAGTTTGGGGGACTTCTGGCCTGATGGTCAGTGTGCTGGTTTGAGGC
>VWYK01097359.1:0-11052 GCA_013399775.1 Semnornis frantzii
GGGGTCTCGGTGCCGGGCGGGGGGTTCCTGTGGTGTCTGGGCTGGGAGCTCTTAGTGCCGTTGGGATACCAAGAAGGGGGAAAGCCACACCAGAGTGAGGGGTGCTCAGTGCAGTGCTGGGGAGGGAATCGGGTGCCATGGGGGTCCTGGGGCTGGAGGAGCCTGGTGCAGTAGCAGGGAGGAGGTCAGGCTGATGCTGGACCCTGTGTTAAGGCAGGGGTCTGAAGGGCTGGGAGTCTGCTGTGGTGCTGAGGGATGTGGGAAGGGTGCTGGGGGGTCAGTGTTTAGACTGCAGGTCACTGCCTTGGCAGAGAAACCCTCGGTGGCAGAGGAGGGGACAGTGTGGGACAAACAGGACTACATCTTAGAGTCATAGAATCAGTCAGGGCTGGAAGGGNCCCCCCAGTCCTATCCCTGCCTGACAGCCTCAAAAGTCCCTCCCCAGCTTTCTTGTAGCCCCCTTCAGATCCTGCAAGGCCACACTAAGGTCACCTGGCAGCCTTCTCCTCTACAGCCTGCACAGCCCCAACTCTCTCACTCTCTCCTCATCTTCCTCACAGCTCTGTGCCATGCTGGGGACCTGAGAGGTGCCAGTCAGGGAAGAGCACCATCCTGCTCTCTGGGCCTTTGCCCCCTTCTCCTGCTCAGCAAATACTGGTTGCACTTTTTCTGTTCCAGCACAGGGACCCTCTGAGAGGCTGCCAAGCAGGCAGGGCCACCCCAGAGGAAACAGAGCCCTGCTCCTGCAGGGGAAACTTGGAAGGCACTGAGAAATCCTTTGCTGGAGACCTCAGTCCCCCTCCCATAGATGCAGATTCTGTCCTGGGTTAATCTGTGCAGCCAAGACAAGCTTCTCCCAGGCCTGCAGTGTGCAGGATCTCAGCAGCAGGTCTGTCCTGTTGCAGCCAGGTCCTGATGAAAGGAAGTCAGAGCTGCTGCCTGCTGGCTGGGAAGCCAACAAGGAGGTGTACACTCTGCGCTACAAGTCCCTGGATGATGCCCGGGAGCTGCTGCTGAAGGCCATCACGGTGGAAGACAGCATGATCCTCAATGTCATGGTGAGCAGCCAGGCTGGTCCCAGTGGGTTTTGGGGGGGGGGGGGCCTTCAGGAGCAGCAGGGGGAGNNNNGGGGGGGGTCCTTCAGTAGCAGCAGCTGCAGAGAAGAGCAGAGCCTCTTTCTTAAATGTTTGCAGGTTCTTGGTGTGCCTTGCAGCAGCTCCTCGGGACGGGGCAGGCCCAGGGGGTGTTAGCAGCTGCCTGTAGGGCAGGAGAAGCAGCCCAGTGTGGAGCTGGTCAGATACAGGGCAGTAGTGTTTGCTATGCACACTCTGGCTCAGGAGTTGCCTCATTTCCAGCCCTTCCCCAGCCCAGGGCTTTCCTGCAATCCCCTGCCCAATCCAAGCACCTGCCTGTGATGTTTTAGCTCAGTCTTTCTCCCTTTGCAGCCCAAACCAGGAAGGGGTCAGGAAGAATCTTGCTTTACATTGGAGTTTGCTCCTGGGGGACATGGCAGGAGGCAGCTGAGGCCATTCCTTGTGTTCCAAACCTCCCCCCAGCTGCTCCTTCCCTCGTCCCCAGCTCTTCTGGGCTGCTCACTCTGTGCTTCCCCTGTCTTTTGCCAGGACTGCAGTTCTCAGAAGGTGGCAGATGTGACCCTGGCAGTGGCTGACTACATCAACCCAGAGCACCTGGATGATTTCCACAAGTAATCTCAGTACCCTGCTGTTCTCTGCAGGAGAGTGTCCCACCAGCATGGGAAGGGGGGCAGAGGCCAGGTTAGGAGGAGCCTGGAGAACTTTCCTGGCAGTACAAAGAGAGGGAACAGGCCAGCCCTGAAATGCAGCCACAGCTCCCTCCCCACCTCCCTCTGCACTGCTGGCAGGCAAGAGAGATTCAGGGGTTGTGGGATTCTGGGTTGGAGCCTGAGGAAGAACCTCCTCACCCAGGAAGGGCCCAGCAGGTTTATTTCCAGAGCACTGCCTGCCTGTGCTGGGTGGGCACTGCCCAGGGGTGCCACAGCTTCAGCCAGGTCCCAGACAGCTGGTGGCCTTGCTAAAGGGCAGTGCCACCTGCTGTGGTTTCCTGCACTGCCAACAGGTTGGGTTGTGGGCACAGCACAAGGGAGCTCCCTGAGCTGGGTGGCACCCCGTGGGCTGAGGGCTTTGGTGCCACTGTGTGCTCTCCCCCTTTCCTGTCCCCTCTGTGCTGCCAGCTGGGGACATGGTTTGTGCCAGGGCTGCTTTGGCCTCCTCTGTCTCCTCCTCAGCCTGTCCAGCACTTCCCACCCTGGTGCTGTGGCCTCCCCAGCCCATACCCTGCCTCTGCTCACTGCAGGGTGTACAAGAACATGGAGGAGCTGAGGACAAGAATCACTTCAGGCATCATTGCTCCTCTTGGGGCCCCCTCAGAGAAGGCCAAAAAGGAGCCAGAGGCTGAGAGGAAGGATCCTGACTTGCTCCAGGACTCTGACCCCCTCCGAGTGCCTCCGCGGCAGCCGGCGGGCCCGAGGGCACCCACCTGGTGAGTAACAACCTGCTGGCTGCTGCTGGTCCTCTCTTCTGTGGCACCTGACAGCTCTCCAGACCCTACCTCTGGTCTGCACAAGCAACATGGGAAGAGGAAACGTCCTCAGGTTGTCCCAGGGGAAATTTAGGTTGCCCACGAGGAACAATTTCTTCCCCTTGAGGGTTGTCCAGGCCTGGCCCAGGCTGCCCAGGGCAGTGCTGCAGTCCCCATCCTTGGAAGGGTTTGAAAGCTGTGAAGCTGTGATGCTGAGGGCCATGGGTTGGTGGTGCCCTGGCAGTGCTGGGTTCATGGTTGGACTCCATGATCTTGAATGTCTCTCCTAACCCACACCACACTGAGAAACCCTCTGCTGGCAAAACTGGGGAGAGGGGACACATGGCACCCACTTCACCACCCCTGCATGCCCCCTTTGTGCCCAGCCATCCCTCACAGGTGGCAGACAAGCTCCTCAGTGCTGTCTGCTGCTCCTGGGGAAGGCCTGGGCAGACAGGCTGGAGCTGGGCACAGCTCTGAAAACATCTTTTTAGCACATGGTAGTGGTGAGGAGATGCAGCAGCTGGCTGCAGGCTCAGCACCACACTGTCCTCACATGCCTGGAAGCAGGACTGGTGTGTGTCTGACTGGGACATGCTGGAGCTGCCCTGCCCTGCCTGCTCCTGCTGCTGCTCACTCCATGGTAGTGGTGAGGAGATGCAGCAGCTGGCTGCAGGCTCAGCACCACACTGTCCTCACATGCCTAGAAGCAGGACTGGTGTGTGTCTGACTGGGACATGCTGGAGCTGCCCTGCCCTGCCTGCTCCTGCTGCTGCTCACTCCATGTCTGCCCTGAACATCTCACTCTCTTCTCTGTTTCAGGCCTTCACCCTCAAGCCCCTTTGCTGTTGGTGGGGAAGACCTGGACCCATTTGGGTGAGTATGGCTGGGAGAGGTTGAGCTTTGTGTGCCCAGGGAGCACCCCAATGCTCTTGTCCCCAGGGGGTGGGGAGTGTCTGGGGACAGCTCTGGGACAGCTGAAGCCTGCCTGGCTCAGGCCCTCAGTGAAGCATCTCTGCTGTGAGGCCAAGCTGAGAGTTGGGGTTGTTGAGCCTGGAGAAGAGAAGGCTCCAGGGAGACCTTCTGGTGGCCTTGCAGAGTGCTCAGAGGGACCCAGCAGAAAGCTGGGGAGAGACTTTTGAGCAGGGCCTGTTGTGAGAGGATGTGGGGGGATGGTTTGAGCTAAAAGAGGGAGATTCAGAGTGGAGAGAAGGGAGAAATGTTTGGCACTGAGGATGAGGAGAGCCTGGCCCAGGCTGCCCAAGAGAGGTGGGAGCTGCCCCAGCCCTGGCAGCACTGCAGCTCAGCTTGGTTGTGGCTGTGAGCAGCCTGCTGTGGTTGGGGATGTCCCTGGGGAGTGCAGGGGAGCTGGACTGGCTGAGCTTGACAGGTCCCTTCCCACCCAAACCATTCCATGATGGAAGGATAAATGCAGCCGAGGAGGAGATTGCAGAGGCCCAGCTGACTGTGGCAGAGCCTCCCCACGGTTCTGCTGTGGTGCTAAGAGCCTCTCTCTGGTGCAGCTGATGGGCTGCAATCTCTGCCTGTTTGCTAATCAGCTTGCATTCATTTAAGGTGCAGTAATTCCTCTGGTAAATCAAAGCTGAATGTGTCGTTAAGCCTCTAATTCAAACTGTTACCAGCTGCTGTGCCTCCAGCCCAGGCAGTCTGCAGAAGGGGGGAGGCTTACAGCCCAGTCCACAGCCCCTCAAGTGGTGGTTGTGAGCCTCCTGGCTGGCTGAGGCAGACACTGAGCTGTCTGAGTGCCTGATCTTCACAGATGCAGCTCTGTGGCTTTGTTTCAGTTGGGCAAGGAGAAGCTGGCATCCTCCAGCCTGGTTCAAAGCACACAGGCAGACAAAAAAAAAACAGAGTCACTGCAGAGCATCCTGTGGCCCAGAGGAGTCCTGTTGAGAACCACTCTCCTGCAGGGATTACATTTTTTCCCCTCTTGAAAGGTTTGGTTCTCAGTGGGTTTGGCTAGAGAAGGCCCAGCTGAAAACATCCTGCCCAGCTGGAAGGAGAGGGCTGGAGGCTGGCAGGGAACCAGACAACGTGAGGAGAGGACAAAACCTGTTTCTCTTGCTGCCTCCAGAAGTTTCTCTGGGACCAAAAGAAGGTTGTGACTGGGAGCAGATTTGTGTGCTGGCACCTGCCAGCGCCGGGGCTGCAGACCCAGACTCCCAGGCATATGCTTGTGGGGCCTGGCAGTCCCTGGGGCACTCTGGGCAGCCAGCCTGGCCTAATGGAACTCATTAACGCCCTCGTTAATGACTCTGTGCGGTGGCAGCCGGGTCCAGAGGCTCCAGCTGAGTTTGCACAAAGCCAGCCGTGAGTAATGGCCCTCACAGCATGGGGCAGGAGCTGCTGTGGGCAGCAGATGATTGCCTGGCAGCAGCCTGGGGAGGGTGGCAGCAGCTCAGGTCCAGCAATTCTTGCCCCACTGCACAGGGCAGGCAGGACAGGATCAGGGACGGGGCCATGAGCCAGCAGGTCCAACACTTCCCACAGGGCATGGTCAGAGCCAGCTGGGATCAGCCCTTCCTGATAGCCCAGACAGCTCCTTGCAGGCCCCAGGGGGAGGAGGAAGCTGCCTCTGCTGCTGTGGCTGTCAAGTGTGGGTGTGGGCTCTGAGGAGAGCAGGCAGGAGAGGAATTCTCCTTCCCTCTGCCTGTCTTCTGGGCTTCAGGCTGTGCTGGCACCGTGGGTTCAGCACACAGGGATGTGTTTGCTACTCTCTCCCAGTGCCAATCTCACCTCCTTCACTGCCTTTTCCTCTCCCCAGAGGCAGGAGTGGGGGAATGATTGTGGATCCTCTGCACTCTGGCTTCCCTCGGCCTGGCATTGACCCCTCCTCAGGCATCCCAGGCCGGCTGCCCCGGGGAGCTGTTCCACCAGGTGCCAGGTTTGACCCCTTTGGCCCGTTGGGAGCTGGCAGATCTGGGTAGGTCCTTGGGCTCTGCAGCCCACCTGCTCTCCAGGCTGCTCCTGCAGCTCCTGGCTCACCCCTGCTGCTGCAGGGCTGAGCTCTCCCCTCTGCTTTGACTCCACTCTGAATTTCCCTGCAGGCCAGACCCTGACCACCTCCCCCCTCCGGGCTATGATGACATGTTCATGTGAGGAGCCACCACGGGGCTGATGGCTCCTGGGAAGCAAGAAGCTCTTCTCCCTCTTCAGTCCCAGCTCAGTGGGCTTGGATTTTCTCAGCAGCATTTTCTTTTCTCCCCACTTGGGGCCAGCTCCCTGTGTCAGACCAGCTATAAAGGCTTCCCTGTGTGGAGGAGGAGGAGACAGGAGGTCCCTTGCTTTCCATGCCCTTCTGAGGGTGCCCAGCTGTTGGCACTCAGCTGAAGTGCTCCTGCCCTTGTGTGGGGTGCTGCTTGGCCTGGGTGCTGTGGGTTTTCCTCCTCTGCTTCTTTGGGGTGGCACTGCTTTGGCTGCTGGCTTGGTTGGTTGTGGTGGTAAAGCTGCAGAAGCCCTGCCCTGGGGGCAGCTGCAGCAGAGATCCTGCCCTAGGCACAGCTGCAGCACAGATCCTGCCCTGGGGGCAGCTGCAGCAGAGATCCTGCCCTAGGCACAGCTGCAGCACAGATCCTGCCCTGGGGGCAGCTGCAGCAGAGATCCTGCCCTAGGCACAGCTGCAGCACAGATCCTGCCCTGGGGGCAGCTGCAGCAGAGATCCTGCCCTAGGCACAGCTGCAGCACAGATCCTGCCCTGGGGGCAGCTGCAGCAGAGATCCTGCCCTAGGCACAGCTGCAGCACAGATCCTGCCCTGGGGGCAGCTGCAGCAGAGATCCTGCCCTAGGCACAGCTGCAGCACAGATCCTGCCCTGGGGGCAGCTGCAGCAGAGATCCTGCCCTAGGCACAGCTGCAGCACAGATCCTGCCCTGGGGGCAGCTGCAGCAGAGATCCTGCCCTAGGCACAGCTGCAGCACAGATCCTGCCCTGGGGGCAGCTGCAGCAGAGATCCTGCCCTAGGCACAGCTGCAGCACAGATCCTGCCCTGGGGGCAGCTGCAGCAGAGATCCTGCCCTAGGCACAGCTGCAGCACAGATCCTGCCCTGGGGGCAGCTGCAGCAGAGATCCTGCCCTGGGGGCAGCTGCAGCAGAAGCCCTGCCCTGGGCACAGCTGCAGTCCTGCTGCAGCATCCCCTCCTTCTCCCCATGTCCCCTCCACCACGTTCACAGGAGCTGGTTGTGAGCCAAGATCTGGCTCTTGGGGCTTGTGGCCCCCCAGCCCTGGGGGTTTGAAGCTGAGGATGGAGTTTGCCTCTTGCTGTTCCTCTGCTGGGGAGCTGCAGTAAGCACCAGAGGCCACAGGCAGAGCAGGGTCCCCGTGCAGGGATGGCTTCTCCTGCTCTTCACCCCAGCACAGGGTTGATCAGCATGAAGGGCTGGAAGGTCCATCCCACAGGGTGTCTGTGGGCAGACCCTTGGCATCACCTGAGATCAGCTTTCCTCATGGCTCTGCCCATTGGCACCACCAGCAAAGCTTTGAGAAGAGACAGAGTTTGAATTCCTGCCTCACCTTGCCCCTTCTGCCCCCCCTGCAGCTGTGTTTTCCATTCCTGGGGGGCACACAGAGCCCTGGAAGCAGGCAGTGGGTGAGGGTTGGGATAGGAGGGAGGGTGCTGCCTACCTGCCTGACCTGCCAGGCCCAGCATTTGCTCTCCTGGCATAGCACAGCTGAGCCTGGCACCGAGCTGGGGCTCTCCTTGGGGGATTTGCTTTCTTCTTGGAACACATTTTCCTCCCAGCAGTCCTGTTGCAGGAGGCTGAGGTGGCTCTGCCTGCCTGAACCCTATGAGACACCTCTAGGTGGGGAGTGGGTGAGGTCAGAGAGGCTCTTTCTGGACCCCCCCCTTCCCAGGACAGTTAATTCTGGGCCTGCAGCTCCTCTGTCCTGCCAGAGCTTCCTCATTTTTTGTTTTTCTTATGGTTTGATGTTTTAATTTTTTTTTTTTTTTGAAGGGTTTTCAGGAGACTGAAATAAAATCCTGACAGCAGTGTGGTGTTGGTGCTTGCTGGGGGTACTCCTCCTGTGCTTCCCTGCCCTCCTGGAGGCAGAGGAGTCAGGCTGGGGACTCGTTTTGTGCCTTGCCCTGAGCGGCAGCACATTTCCAAGAGGGTGGGGCTGGATGAAGGCAATCGAGTGGAGCACAGCCCCTGCTTGGCCCTGGCTCTGCTCCGGGCTGTAATTGCCTCTCCGGGGTAGGAGATGCTGCTGCAGCGCCACACGCAGCTGGCACAGCTCAAAAGGGGCAGGATCCACCCTCCCCAATCAATCTCTTTCCCCCAAAGGCTTTTTCCTTTTGCAACTCCTTTCCCTACACACTCAGCCCATAAAGCTGAGCTAGGGTGGGTGCAGCCCAGGGCAGATGGGAGCAGGAAGGACCAGGTGTGGAAATGTGGGGGGCAGCATCTCCTGCAGCTCCTTTGCAGGAGCTGGGTTTGAGCTGAGGCCTGGCTCCTGGGGCTCTTGGCTCCTCCATCCCTGGGGATTTTGGTGGATGATTCCACCTGCAGAGCCACGGATGGGCAGTGGGGAGATGCCCATGAGTGGAGCAGGCAGTGGGATGGGGAAGGAGAACCAAAGCTTGGTGACATCCCAGCCCTTGCTTGTCCCTTCCCTGCCCCTCCTCGGCCAGCCTGAGCCCATCCACAGCAGAAAGGAGCCTCAGTTCTCGCCGTGTGGAGTTGAGAGACACTCGTGGGGTGCTCGGGGAGACGAAACAGCTTCTGGAGAGGAGGCTCTCTGCAGGAGGTGGCTGTTTTCTGCGCCTGAATTAATCATCTCCTGAGCCTTTCAGGAGGGAGCAGCAGGCTTTGATGAGGCTAATTAAAGCGAGGCTGCGGCGGGTCCTGATTAACAACCTTTTGTCTGCAGCGGGGCCCCGGTGCTGTGCAGCTGGGGGGAGCAGCTGCAGCAGGAGATGGCTTTGAACCAGGGCAGAGTGCCCAGCGCTGAGCCCTGCCCGCTGCAGGTCCGGGCCTGAGCCTGGGGGCTCGCAGGGCTGTGCCCTCTGCCCGCCGGAGGGGGTGGCTGAAAGGAGGTGAGGATCCTTTAGGGTGGAGGATGGTGAGGACTGGAAACAGGAGGGGTTGGAAGGGACCTGTGGAGATCCTCCAGTCCAAGCTCCCTGCTCCAGCAGGGCACCCGCAGCAGCTTGCCCAGCAGCACAGTGCCCCGGGGGTGTGTGTGTGAGCTCTGCAGAGAAGGAGACTCCACAGCCTCTCTGGGCAGCCTGCTCCAGGGCTCTACATCCTCACCCCAAACAAGCTTCTCCTCCTGGCTTCCAGTTTGTGCCCATTGCCCCTTGTCCTGTCACTGGGCACCCCTGACAAGACTCTGCCCACACCCTCTTGCCCCCCACCCTTTAGATATTGATGAGACCATTCCAAGTCACAGCCAAAGGCCACCGTGGGTGTGCCTGGAGCATAGCAAAGCTTCCTCCTGGGGACCAGTGACCCCAAGCACATTTTTTGCTCCATGCACAGGGCACAGTCCCCATTCCCTGAGCATGGCTGAGGGCTTGTACCATTCAAGAGCTGAGCCTCCAGCTGTGTGTTCCTGTCCCCATGCCAGCTGTTAGTGCCCAAAGTGACAGTTAACCTGCTGAGGGACCTGGGGTGGTTCAGCTTGGAGAAGAGGAGGCTGAGGGAGACCTCATTGCTCTCTACAGCTCCCTGAAAGGAGGCTGGAGCCAGGTGGGGATTTGAGCTCCCTAGGAATGAGAGACAGGATGAGAGAAAATGACCTCAAGCTGCCCCAGGACAGGTTTAGGTTGGCCACGAGGAGCAATTTCTTCCCCTTGAGGGCTGTCCAGGCCTGGCCCAGGCTGCCCAGGGCAGTGGTGCAGTCCCCATCCCTGGTGGGGTCTGAAAGCTGTGGTGCTGAGGGCCATAGGTTGGTGATGCCCTGGCAGGGCTGGGTTCATGGTTGGGCTCTGTGATCTGGAAGGTCTCTCCCAGCCCAAACCATGCTGTGGTTCTCTGACAGAAGTCATTAACATGCAAGGCAGCAGAGCAGCAGCACTCCGTGGGGTGGATTTGGGGGGAGGCAGGGGCAGGGCTGTCGTGTGTCTGCTCTTGGCACAGGCACAACTCTCCCTCCTCTGGCGAGCTGCTTCCACCTCGCGTTGGAAGAAAGACTCTGGATTACTGGGAATGGCTTGGAATCCCTGGAGAGTGCTTCAGGCCATCTGCCAGCCCACCCAGCCCAGCAGCACCTGCCCCTGGTGCTGTTAATTACCCCACAGACGATGCTCCAGCCCTGGGTGTGAGGGAGGAACCAGTGAAGGAAAACAGAGAGGAAAACAAAGCAGCTGCTGTTAGATGGGACTGGGAGAGGTGCTCTGGGCCCTTCCCTCTTTGCTCCCACCCTGGAGACACCTCTAAAGACACCCAGTCCTGGAGCACTGGTGGGGGGGAGCTTCTCTAATGGCCTTCCTGGAATGGATTGCCCAGAGAGGTGGGAGCTGCCCCAGCCCTGGCACCACTGCAGCTCAGGTTGGTTTTGGCTCTGAGCAACCTGCTCTGGTCACAGATGTCCCTTGCTGGGTGCAGGGGGGTTGGGCTGGATGACCTCTAAAGGTCCTTTCCAACCCAAACCATTGCAGGATTCCTTCCTCAGTGCATTTTACTCACCTCAGATGCACATCTCTCAACAGAGAGGATCTCTCCTGCAGGTCCTCAAGAGCCAGCAAGGTGCTGACAGAGCAGTGCCAACCTCCTCCCGTTGAGTGTCTTCAGCAGCCTCATGCTCCAATCCACAGGAGCATTTCTCAGGTGCTCAGCAGATGGAAAGCTCCAACCAGGCTCAGCCTTGCAGCCTGGAAAGTCCTTTTCCATCTCGTTTAGAGTGACAGAGACTGATGAGGAGGATTTCTCCTCTCTAATGGCTTCAGTTTCTAATCCAGGCCAACAGGGACAGCACTGAGAGCTGCAGGAGGGGCTTCTGCCCCTTGGAAACACCCAGAGCTTCCCTGGCAGACCCTGCTTGAGAGCCTTCCTCCCCTTCCTCCCACCCCCAAGATCAGCCCCTCCACGACAGTGTTTGCTCCCCCTGCCCTTCTTAGCCCCTCTGACCCCACAGATTCTCCTTGTTTGCCCCAGGGATGCTGGCAAAAGTGGTGCCCCTTTGGGGGGACAGCAGATTACAACCCTCACTTCACCCCAGGCATGGCTTAACCCAGGAGGAGGTGCCAGGGTGCCAGGGTTGTGACATCCTGACCACTCAAGGTTGCTTCCCTTGTGCAGTAAATGCAGAGTGTGGCTGGGTGACAGTCACAGAATGTCAGGGGCTGGAAGGGACCTGCAAAGCTCCTCCAGTCCAACCCCCCTGCCAGAGCAGGATCTCCTATGCCAGATCACACAGGAACACATCCAGGTGGGTTTGGAATATCCCCAGAGAGGGAGACTCCACAGCCCCCCTGGGCAGCCTGTGCCAGGGCTCTGGCAGCCTCACAGGCAAAAAATTCCTCCTCATGTT
>VWYK01097362.1:264-13121 GCA_013399775.1 Semnornis frantzii
AAAAAAGCCATCTGATAAAACTGCAGATTTTGAAAAACAAAAATATTATGAACTGGTTTCCTGTGCTGCCCATCTTACTTGATTTCCTTAATGAACATGGTCTTAATTGTGGTGGAACAGTTCCTGCTAATGTAATAACACTTGCATTTGCAAGAAGGCTGTGTCACATTTACTGTTATCAAAAGATGTGCACAGGCAGGCAGTGTTCCCATTAGCAGGCCACACATGATGCTCTCTGGAGTTTCTGTGGCAATAGCCTAATCCAATTTTCTTGCTAAAATTCTGGTCTCTTGCAAGACATAACTCCCTTTTTTTTTACTTCCAGGGATCATGCTGCTTGGCACAGTCATCAATCTCTTCCACAACTGGCCAATCTAGGCCACGATTCAGGGAGAATATCTGTATTTGGTGATAAAAGGCAACAAAGAGATTGTTTCTTCAAGTTAAATCCCAGATCCCTTATAATTCAATGGGAGTTTTGCCATTGACTTCAAAGGGCCAGAAGACTACCCCTGCCTGTGTCCTGGGAGAGCAACATGATCTTAGTGGTGTCCAGGGGCTGAAAAGAATGGCTGCTTTTGGAGTAAACCTTCTCCAAGTTTTAAGCCAATCTTTCATTAGAGGCTGCAAGGTCTGGGCTTCCCTAAAAATACACCAAATAACTGTCTCACTGGAGAATTTTAAAAGAGCTGTTATTTTATGCCCCAGTCATTGCAAAGCAGATTGGGTTAGTCTGGCAAAAGCAATTTCTGAAGGAGTAACATAAAAGATTTAAAGATTTATAGAACAAGTGGCCCACTTAGGGGCTCATCTAAGTTTTACTAAACATCTCTGGTTATGCCTTGCCATGTCAGCAAAAGGAGGCTGAGATTTAAATAAATAAAGCCTAGCAGAATGCAGTAACAGGTAGGGGTGTGTGTGTGTGTGTGAATATGATACATCAAGTCACTACTGAAAGGAATATTGAGCTCTAAGTGATCTCTGTACCAACGGCTATGTTTGTCTACCCAGCTGAAAAGGAGACAGCTTTAATCTCCAGGCTGCATGTTATTTAACTAAGCTGAAATTGTTTTCAGTGATGTGAAGTGCATCTACTAAAGATAATGATCCCATTTTGGATGGGCTCTTTACTCCTTTTTTAGCAAAGGGGGACAGGTGGATATGCTGAGCAGAAATGTAAACAGGTTTGTTTTTTTCATTAACTCCAGCAAATTATCACAGTGCCTAGTTGCATGACATATAAATTTGTGAGATTCTCTACAACTGTTCCTTCTTGTTCCCCTCCCATCGGTGTGTTCCAGCCTGCTTAGAAAAGATTTACTGCAGAAAAAAACACCCTAAGTGCCCCTAGAGTTAAGTAAACCATCCATGCCCAAGACCAGTGAGTGTAATCTTCACCTCCAATAAATGACCCCCAATTATATCACCGATTTACCTGCACTCACTAACAACTTATTCCATTCCCTTTCACTTGAGAAAGACATGTTAACTAACTGCTCCATTAGAGACTTAAAACTTGAAAGGGCAGCTCAAATACCTTCCTGATCACATCCCACTGTACTGTGGTGAACCTCCTGAAGATGAAAAGGGCTGAAGGATGATGGTTTGCTTCTCAGTTTACTGTTGCTGGATCTGCATTCTTGATGTATGTAAGCATGCAAGGACAATTGTTGATATATTGCAGAATTTTTCACAGCACAGAAAGACAACAGCAGTTCTCCAAGTTCTGGTCCTCAATTATATACTGCTGGTGACATCAGTTCTACCTTCAGCTGAGACTGTGTTGAGTCCACTGTACAGCTTTTTCTTTCTAAATGCCAGAGGCCCACTCGTGCTAGCTTGATGCTATTTGTTCATATTCAGCTGTCAGTACTCCAGTGTGAAAATGAGCAATTCACTGGAGTTAGTGACTCGTTAGGTCAGGTGACCTAAAACTGAATTTGGACCTTTTTAATCCCTGGAGATAAGCTCTTGGATAAAGCTTAGGAACTTCAGCAAAAATGAAGGGGTATTATGGCAGTCCTAATTAATGGGCAGCTACAAGTGCACTGGGTACACAGGGCCATATGGAGGCAGATGGACCATGCAATCCATCTACCTGCAATTCATCATTAATAACCTTCCTAAATTGTTGCCATCCTCTGAATATACTGCCTGTGCCTGGAGTTTTATTATCCTGCTTGAGAAGCTGCTGCACTACTTTGCGCTCCCTGACCCCTCCCTCTGTGCCAGATGACTTTCTGACCCTCTTGCAAAGTGCACAACATGGGGCTTTGGCTTGTGACTCTCTGTGTACTACCACAGTGACAACCTCCATGCTAGGTGACAAATTGCTGGCTATGTTCACAGGGGAGGAAATCCTCTCCTGGCTCTTGTCAGAGTGGCTATTCTAGCTTTGCCAATAGGGCATTTACAAGAGGTTCTTCTAATGCAACCTTCTCTTTTCAGGTTAATTTATGCCTTGTTCTTTATGCCTGTTTAGTTTAAGGCCATGCTGCAGATACAGAGAGAGAAATGTCACAGAATCACCACCTGTCTGCTCTGTTTTGATCTGGTTGGCAAATGCCAGAACCTTTGCACAGCATGGTGCTAAATAATAAACAGACTGTGTCTTAAAAACACCTGGCGCTGCCTTCCAATGGTCATTTTGTATCTGGTTAGTCCCTGGCACAGGTGCCAAGCTCAAAGGCATGAGGCTCCCCTTCCTTTCCTCCACCCACCCAAGTACAGCAACAAAAAGTACAAGAGGACACAACTGCAGTTAAGTGTAGTAAAAGGTTCTAATCCAGCCCACTAGAAAGAAGCAGCCTGAGCAACAGCAACAACAAAACCCGTGAGTGTAAAAACTTCAGGGAAGGGAAGGAAAAAAATAAATAAACAAGGATGAAAGAAATGCCCAGTGGCAACCATTTTCAGTGTGACCTAGTGAGCTTTCAACTTCAAACCAGTCAGATCAAGAGCTTCCCAGCGGCGTCACCTAGGGATCTGTCATTCACACATCAAGCTTCCCTCATTCTGCCTTGTCTGGTGCAGACAGGCTGCCAGATACAGAAATATCACGGCCTGCTGGTATGATAAGGGAAACAAAACAAAACAAACCCTTAGACTAACAGCAATCCTGGAAACCAAGTGCACTGACAAGCCCTGACCCTATTGTCCACAAAAGGGCAACATCACAAAGCAGATCAGAAAAAGGATGCCAACAGAATGGTAACTGGATAACCATCTGCTATTAAAATGCAATTCAAGCTGGAGCCTTCCAGTGAGCCCTTTCCACTCACGGAGATGATTCCTTCCAGGGATTTACTGGTAGGAATCAATAGCTGCCCTAGATGCTTCACAAACTGAGGGAGATCATCTTCGTTCAAGCTCACCATTTGGCTTTTGAACTGTTTAAAGTGCGTCGCCCAAGCAGGGGTGTTGGTATTTGGAGTGTCAAATAGAACAAAACCAGCTGCACCTCCACTGCTGTACAGCTCTTATCATATATCAGAAATGATTGATATCCAGAATGTGCCCTTCGGTCTGGATGAGATGAAACTCACTTCTGTGGGGAAGCACAGAAGGGTAAGAAGTAGTAGGGAAAGGAGAGAAAGATACTTGTCACTACACTTCAAATACTGGCTGAATATGCTTTTACAAAATAGTTTAAGGCAACACACAGTAATAAATTTTTAAATTAGGCTTCTAATAATTTAGCAGATAAATAGTATCTATGGTTATTTTTGTCTAGTCCATTTCTCCCATGCTAAAAGTATTCACAGAGTCTGGGGGTATCCATTAGGAAAAAATCTCCAGTATTTAGTGTATAAGCTTGGTCTGAAATAGGGACAGGCAACAGTTTTCTTATTAAAAATAGATTAAGAGCTCCAAAATTTCAGACCAGTGCTGAGAATCTATATACACACACACTGCCTTTTCCATGAATCCATTAAACTAAGGAGTGAAAAATAGGCAGACATCCTTACTTTGTGTATAAACTGTTGAAAATATAAGTAGGCTCAGTAACAAGCAAGTAACAGCCACTCTAAGAGAAAGGGAGACATTTTTCAAACTACTTGTCACCAACCTTTCAACTTGCTATTTTCAAACACTTGTTGAGCAGCCATTAGACATGTTTCACTTGAACAAGTACTTGGAAAACATTTCCAGAAGAGCCAGTATTGCACACTCATACCTCTGGCATGACTAAAGGTGACAGACTTTGTGAAGCAAGGTCTAAGTCATCTTGCATTTCTGGACAAAGCATTAGCTAGCCACCACCATCTCTAAGTGTTGTTACTGGGAAAGAAGGCTACAAGTGATTCTCAGCTCCAGACAAATGCTGCAAGTGAAGTCATTTGATGATCTGAAATTACAGTTTGCATCAGTGATGTTTCTAAGAAACTCACACAAGTTCTTCACAGCAATGTTAACAGGAAGAAGTTCCCAAGGTGGCTCTATAAAAGCATACATTTATATAGAGAGAGCAATAGCTTTCAAGATGGTGGCCAACATCTGTGAAGTGTGTTTAAGAGTCATCTGCTTAGATACTAGAAAGGATATTATGTGACAGGTCATGAATAAGAAATAGTCAGAACAATGCATATTCTGAATAGTTTGTGAACAACAAAGACTGAAATATGTTCCTCTAAGCCCTTCACAGAATAGCTTCAAATGACAAAGTAATAAGCTAACACATTTGTTAGCAGGTCATCTGGAAAAGAGACAACGGGACATATGGGTAGCTAAATTATTTCCAACGAAGAGTTTGTTACCAGACAAGAAAAATGTGGTCCAGCTTTGACTCAACTGGCTTTAATTACCACTCTCATCACTGAGGCTTCATAGATCTTCCTTCTCAAACGTGGGCTGATCTCACAGCAACTGCAGGATGGTACTGGCATGAACCGGGAGACCGTGCACGGCACTGCTCCAAAGGTGGCACTGGGAGTCTGGTGGCTGACTCCAGCAGGCTCCAGAGCAGGCTGTAAATTGAGAAATCAGCTCCCAATGCCTTCCACCAGTTGGCAAACAAACCAGACATCATGTTTGTGCAGTTGAAGCATTGTTGCCAAATTCTAATAGAATGAGAGTTTCTGCAATCCCAAAAAGGGGCTCTGTGATCCTTGGAAACAAGATTCTCTTGTCTGGCCTTCCATTCATTTTGTAAAACATGTTAAGTTTAATTTCGGTGCTCAGAGCTGCAGCTGGCCAAGGAGCTAAATCACATTCATGTGTAAAAAAAAAAAAAAAACAAACCAAAAAAAGATCTGGAAATGGATGCAGGCTGCTAAATTTTGATACTGGTCTGCAGCCAACCTCCAGAGAATTGTTGGGTCAGGACTTTTGGGTTTTTTCCACTAAACAAGCAAAACATTGTGCTGTTTTTTATACTCATAAAAGCAGATTTTCTTGTGTCCTCTTTTTATCAATGTAGGTAACATTTGAGATGCAATAGTAAACATCATGGCACTACACATCTCTCAGTAGGTTTTTTGACTGGGCTTAGCAATGCCAACCAATTAGCTGTGATGCTGCACCATCTGCAGAATTATGCTTTAACAGAACCACAGAATCATTTTTGGGGCAGTAATTTCAGGAATGAAGAAATACCTGGTGTCACTCAAATCAGCTAATCTGTGAATGGTGATGGACATTTCTTTCTATGGTTACTGAACTTCCATGTCCATCCTTCTTATATTACTTAGCCACCTATTTCCAAACCCTTTGGGTCAAATCCTGATCACAAGAACTGAAACAGGCACAGAAATGTGTCATCATACAAGCCTCTGTAGGAGACATGGGTGGGGTAACACACTTCAACTCGTTGCAAACATTGTGATTTCACCAGTGAATTCTTTACACTAAACTGTTCAGTGGTGCTAACCTTGACCAGCTAGCAGTAGGCAGCCAGTGACTGAGTAATGAACACTCTCCTACTTGTTGCTGCTCTCTGAGGTCATCCTGTAATCTCAGACTCTGAGAATTTGATCCAGCACCCACTCCAGCTTTTGTGAGTCTTTCCAGAGAGCTGAACAAACCCTGGTTTGAGTCCTTCTAAATTCAATTGCTCATACGTTAGCCTAATCAAATGAAATTAATCTTTGCTTTATCACAGCTGCCAGGTAACATTTCTCATGAGGGTATTTTTTTGTTTGCCACATATGCCTTGCATATTTCCTATACTCCAAAAGTCACTCAGGATTAACACACAATCACTTGTTTATTAAGTATAAATGAGGCAGTTAAAGGTGTACATTTTCACGTGGTGGATAGGAGGATCACTTTTGCAATCCCCATTAAACTTTATGAGAACCATGAGGTTTGAAGCCAAATGAATTCTGCTATACCAAGCTAAAAATGAACCCTTAAATATTATCATGCCTGCCATGTTTGGTTTCTGTATTTATAGTTCAGGTACAGAGCTACTGACAAAACTAAAAGCACTGATTGTATCTACCCCAGAAAGTGAGAATTCCCCTGAAAGAAAATACACTACAATATTTTACAGTATTGGAACTTGACTGTGTGTAGACATATGCAGTAATTTAAAAAGCCAAAAAAACAAGGTCCACAAGCCTTAGTAGCTGTTTGAAACTCCTTATCTAGTCATATCTTTTATGTTGTAGTTGGGTGTTATCTACCTGGTTTGGTATTCTGAATATCTCTGAGTTTTGTACACTTAAGACTTCTCTGATGACAGGGTAAGGGAGGGGATTCTGCCCCTTTACTCTGCTCTCCTCAGAACCCACCTGCAGTCCAGTGTGCAGTTCTGGAGCCCCCAGCACAGGAAGGAAGTGTTGGAGTGGGTCCAGAGGAGGCCACAAAGATGCTCAGAGGGTTGCAGCAGCTCTGCTATGAGGACAGGCTGAGAGAGTTGGGGCTCTGCAGCCTGCAGAAGAGAAGGCTTCCAGGAGACCTTAGAGTACCCTTCCAGGATCAGAAGGGGGCTACAGGAAGGCTGGGGAGGGACTATTGACAAGGTCTTGCAATGCCAGGACAAGGGACAATGGGTTTGAAGTGGTAGAGGGGAGATTGGAACTGGATGTGAGGAGGAAGTTGTTTGCAGTGAGGGTGGTGAGACACTGGCACAGGTTGCCCAGGGAGGTTGTGGCTGCTCCCTCCCTGGAGGTGTTGAAGGCCAGGTTGGAGGGGGCCTTGAGTGACCTGTGCTAGTGGGAGGGGTCCCTGCCTATGGCAGGGGGTTGGAACTGGATGATCCTTGAGGTCCCTTCCAACTCTACCATCCTATGATTCTATGATCTTACTCCAGCACAGCTTCCTCATCTCACTAACAACCCTCTAGTAAAAATGGCAACAGGAATTTGGTTTAATCCTTTCCTAAAACCACAGTGACAACATGGGAGACAATGAGGCTTCATTCCGGTACTGGAATCTGTCTGGAATTCTATTTCACTGGAGCTACTCTACCCTTCTTAAGATACTATTTTGTTTGGCTTCTTGGCTGGTGTCCAGCCATTCCATTTTTAATTACTGGACACTACTACACAGCTTGCAAACAGAGATACTTTTTCCCATATTATTTCCTCTGCTGTTAAGTTTCAATTTACTTACTCTTGCTGGGAAGGGCTTATGGTTGAATTAAAAATAGTCTAAAAATATTTAGCTGTCTTGCAGGCTTGCTTAAAAAGCCCTAGCATTTTCATGTGTCAAATCTGAACTTAGCCTAAGATCACATGCATACCTATACTATTAAATACTGAACTAAAATAACAGCCAAAAAGTCTGGCTATAGTAAAAGGGAGAGGAAACTCACAGCAAAACTTCTCTTTAGTACATTTGGAGTACTCAGCAATTGCCAGGGGTAGGTGTTCTCTAAATTTCCTCCACTTGTAAATAATGTATTCCTGGAGCAGAATGTTCTGAACAGAAATACACAGTTTTGATTGACACTTGCAATACAGCATCTCGGAGAAATAATATTCCTCTGCTCTGTGGATGGATGTCTCTAGGACACCAAAGCATGGCAAAGTAACTGCCTCATTCTTACCATCTCTCATCATCTCCAAAACTCTTTTCACTGCTGCTTTTTAACCTCATTCACCACTAGATACCTCAGAAAAGTAGAACATTTACTGAAACACCAGAGGTCTACAGCTCCTAATTTTTGTCACAAATAAAACTTAGCCTTACTGTGAGGTAGTTTATTCCTTTGTGAGTTTTTTAAAACACCTATTCAAACAAACAGCCAACATATGCTAAGAACCTTGTATCTGGGCATCATACTAGTGGGAGGTGTCCCTGCCTATGGCAGGGGGTTGGAACTGGATGATCCTGGAGGTCCCTTCCAACCTTACCATTCTATTATCATGCCTTCCACCGATGTGAAACATCCATACACAAGGTTTCAGTCCAACCCTTAACAAACACGAATGCTACCTGAAAAATTAAGATCCTGTGCCATTGCTGCACACAAAGTTCACAGGTGTTTGGATGCAGGGGCTTAAATCAGGACCATCTCATTTAGGGCAAATGTGAAACGTGGAGCAACTAAGAAAAGCGACTAAGAAAAGAATCTTTGTAAGCCAGCACTTAAAGCAAGTTTTTCAACTTGACTTGGGATTTCCTTAAGAAGCAGCTCATTTGTGTGGTGCCCAGATCTGTGCAAAACCTTTGTCACAAGTGCTAAAACATGGGATGGGTTGAAAACATAATTTGTGGAACTTGTGCCACGGGACATGTAGATTTGACCTGATTAATATTATCAGATAGAACACATGCACAGGCTGACAATATTACAAATTTTGACCTCAGTCAAAGCATGTTTGCTGACTTTGGCTGAGTTCCTCTTTGAAATTTGGAGCTTGAAGCCCAACACAGGTTGAATATATACAAAGAAAAAGTGGGGAAAAAATAATATTTGTACAGAGCTCTGCAAACTGACCCATACTAGGCTCTAATGAGAATATAATGGTTTACCCAGCTGCAAGAGAACAGAAGCAAAAAGCATAAGAGAAATACCTTTGTTTTCTTATTTTTAAAGATGTGTTTGGACTTCAGCACACATGGGAGACTTCTTCCTTCTGAATGCATGTGTGCATACTTCAGAAAGTGCATCACTTGCATTTTAAACCACATGGAAACACATTTAAGCCAGGATGGAAGGTTTGCTTCCACTGAGAGCAATGGGGAAAAAAAAAAAAAAAAAAGAAAGAAAAGGAAAGAAAATCAACCCATAAGCCTGACTTTATAAATCTTTGGATTATCCTGCAGTCTATGGGGTATCTTCTATCTAAACTAGCGTAACCCACAGGGGGATTAGAATGGATAGCCTCTCGCCTGCTCCTCCAGTCACAGCACTAGCAAACAGACCCACAGTGCAGTGTGGGCAGACAGGAAACCACTAAAGCCAGAGCAGTGATTATGTGCATGCTCTGAGAGACACATTGAGCAGTGAGCCGAAATGTTTGTGTGTGTCAGATCAATCTTTTCACTGACCAGGACAGCTGTACTCACAGGGGGATCACCAATCATCCTGCTAGGAACTGCTTCTGTCCTTCAACAGGCAATTAACGTGAGTCCATTACAGCTCCCTGGAGGCCCCTGGGGGGCTGCAAAAGGCATCGACTGAAAGGTCAGAAACCTCATGAGGACAGGAAAGAAGCTGTGCCTGGCGAAATGGAGTGGAAAGCAGTAGNCCGAGCCTTGTACACAACTGCAAGCACATGGCAGCAGTAAAAGTATAAATAGAAGCTAGAGGAGATGCTTCCTGGGGCAAAGATTTTATCCAGTATTAGAGGTGGAGGAAGAGTCAACAAATCCCACTCAACTCATTCCACAAAGGAACTGGAAGCATGGGTTGATTAATAGCCCACCATAGCCCCAAGAAAATCATGGTAAGGAGTCCCTGGGGGCTGGGGTTCACCACCATGAAACAAACATTTCAGAAGAGAACCAACAGGAAATTAAGTGACCAGGAAGCACACACAGGCTGGCATTCATAAGCAGCAATCCTCTTTAAAAAGCAGCAACTGCTGAGGCATTCAGTGGTGCAAAAGCAACAAACATGGTGGCTTGGGGGATGTGTTACAGACTGCTCTTTCTATTTCAGACTTCTGGTCCAGACCACCAGGTTGATGTATTTTTTGATGTCTACATATACCTTTCCAAGTACACCACCAACCAGAGTTGGCAATTCTACTGTGGAAATGAAATCAAGAATGCCAAGTAGGTGGCCAAAGGAGGACAAGAAGACTCAGCATATACAGAAGACTTAATCTGCACTAGTCTGCAACGAAAAATTAGACTAAATTACTTCATGATGTTAATTTGGAACAACTTTCACCAACAGCAGTCAACTGAAATGTTTGTTGCTCTTGCTTCTTGATAAGGGTATTTCAGGGATCTAGTACCACATCTGTAATCAATAGAATGTGCTGAAATACTGCAAATGTTAACTCTTCAGCAGTAATAGAATTTAGGAGGCAAATAGCAAGAATTAGCAAAAAAAAAAATCTTGGACACGATTCTGAATTATTTGTATAATTGAAATTTTACTTGATGCACAAAACCTAAACTACATTAAAAGCAGAAAGACAGCAGAAAGAAATAATCTACAAACTAGGTATTGATATGTCCTGTCTTCAAATGACTGCACAGGGACTGTAAGCAACACAAGCTCCACTGCTGGCTGGTACAAACCATGACAGATTTTGACTCAGTTTGCAGTATCTCCAGCATACCTCAGATGATACAAAATTTCCATATTCTACTTTCATGCAAAATAAATATTGGTGACTGTGCTCTTTGTTTGTAGAGAGATGCAGATGACAAGTCTGGATTATTTCTAATGGCATAAAATGTTTGAGCTTGCAGAACACCTATCACCAACTGCCCCAAAAGCCTGGCAGGTTACTGAGTGTGGATTTGAATGCTGGGTTTTGTCACACCTGCAGCTTTACCAGGCCTCCCAGCTACACGTGCCAGAGGCAAGGGCAAAAATTTCCAGATGGATTTCAACATTTCACCACAACATAACCAGCTGGACTCACTGCAGTAACCTACAGTTCCAGTATCAGAGGAAGCTCATGGTGTATTTCTTATCCAGAGAATTCTGTTACCTTGCAACCAGCTCTTCCTTCCGTCTCTCAGTTTCTGGCTTCAAACTTCATTGGTCTCCTGCCCTCAAGATTTGATGTGCACACACAGAGGTGTGTGTAGATATCTATATCCATGAACCTTCCCCACATGCAGTCGAGTTTAGTAAACATGTTGTGGATTTAGGTAAACTAATGCCTCTATGCAGCACAATGCAGAAAGCTTTCTGTTCTAATATTAACTGCCTTGTCCCTTCTCCCTTGCCTTTCCTTTCCCAAAATGCCTCTGACTAAAATAAAAGGTCTCAAATTAGTTTGTTCCTGAGGGCTGCATGACTGCATTTATGCCATCCAGCACTGCAGGCCATTACCCTTTGTGACACTGACAGTACCAGCAGGTTGATGTCTAATAGAAGCTGCCGATTAGTATCCAAGATACCAGTTAACAAGACACTTTCTTTTAATGGCTTGTATTGATGAATGAATTAATGAAATTCCACAACTTCTTTAAGTGTGGAGAGTACTCATGTAACACCCTTGGGCAGCATACAAACCATCTCTACTGATGTTCACGTTCAGGCTGCCAGCAGCCTAGAAGACAAAGCAGGCTACAAGGGTCCCCTTTCACATGGCATCTGCCCAGCCCTGGTGGAGACTCCGGGAAAGATCCACAGCTGGTGGTTTCAGTCAGGCAGTACTGAGCTACAGTCACTGTGTGTATGGCCCTGTGCTGACCATTTGGGGAAGTTGGCAGAGCAGAACTCTGGTAAATAGTTAAAATTTCCTATGGGATAAGATGATCCAAACCATTAATGCTGAGGGGATCTACTCTCTTTCACCTTTGAAATGACATTTTACAGCTTCAGTGGTCAATCCACTCTTTAAGTCTCCAATAATGTATCTATTGAGATGAATATAAAGAGACAAGCTTGCTCTGCCTTTAATTAGAAGACCATTAACATCAAGTGCTCAATTTTATTTGCTATCAAGTAAAGCTTCTACCTTTCAAGGACACTTGAACTTTTCTAGGAGCACAAGTACCAGCATGCTGTTAGAACATGAAGTAAATACTAACAGTGGTATCAGTGCTGGTACCTCTTGATGCCAGATTTGATAAGCAGGAAGCAGATTTGCATACATACTACTTTGCATTGATAGCAAAGGTGCAGATACAGAATTGTGTAGCATCAAGACCTGGGTGACAGTACGAGCTACTGCAGTGCTGATACATCACCTTGGGTGTGCTGAGATTTCATCCTCCTAGAGACAGTTTGGTTTGCTCAAATAATCACACACACACACCCCCCTACCCCCTCCCCCCCAGCTCATTGAATATGCCATTAGAGAACCAGAGACTTCAATTAGCCCTGTGCACTTTGCAGTGACACCTCAAAACTTCAGCCAAGATGTGCCAGGTGTTTGTAGACAGGGCACAGAAACCAGGAACCATAACTTGGTTTTGGCCAGGACAACTGAGGGCAAAGTTTGTCTGTATGCCAGAATGATGCTGCCTATTCTTCAGGTGCTAAACAGAATTTGTTCCCTTTATCAGATGTGGAGATTATGAGCCCTAGGATCTGGTGCATGAGCTCCAAGTGAGAGACCCCAGAGCATGACAAGTCATGGTGATGCCACAATATGGTGCCCTGCTGCAACATGCTTCAGCGCTGGGAGGAACAGGGGTGTGCCAGTACAGTACTTCACACAGGTTAAAGCAGAGGCACACAGCAGCACCATTTCCAGCTCCAAAACAAGCTCGTCTGGGGCCCAGTGCCAGGATATTTGTGTCTCATGAAATCACAGAAACACTTAGGTTGG
>VWYK01097430.1:1549-13363 GCA_013399775.1 Semnornis frantzii
CTGTATTAGCAGTCTGGTATTAAAATATTTCTAGTACACAATGTGAAGATCTTATTTATGTCAAGTACTGGAGCATTAGAACGGGCTGAGATGTACCTCTTCTTCCTCATTGTAGGAAGGTGCTGAAAATGTTAAAGCGAGAAGGTGTTAGGTGCAGGCTTTCCCCATAGCAGAGGCAAAAATACAGAGTGAATGCTGAGGGCATAGAACCTGGGGACTAGGTTCCTGACCTTCCTACTCTGTTACATAAGTGAGAGGCCCTGATTATTTCCACAAAATGACTGGTGTGAGATAGTTTTCTGCTGGGAAGGCAAACTATCCCCAGCCCAATGCCTGCATCTCCACTGCCAACAGTTACTGGTTTATGTTTTTCTACAGTAAAGCTAGCAATTTTTCAAGCACCACTCTATGGTGTGATTAGATATTAATTACAGCTTGTAAGACGCTTATCGGGTCATACGCATCTCCATTTTTTAGATCAGTTATTTGAGGTGGGAAGGGGTTTTCGAAAGAATAATGGTGGACAATAGAAAGAAGCAATGAGCTCCAACTCTAAAATCCCTACCTCAGAATATAAAGCCTATGGCATATAACTTTGATGTAAATACAGTCATCTGATAGCGTCTTGCATCTCCTATAAAAAATAAATGCCCATCATCTATTTGCCTGTAAAATAATGGGTTTTTAATAGATGTTGTCCCCATGCTAGAGGCCTCTCAAGTTCCCATGTCTTACTTCCATCTGTGAAAATCAGATTTCACAAACTGACCCTTTATTTCTGAATTAATTCTGACTGATGATTGTCTTCTACTTTCATACGGGCAGTTTTGGACAAATGTGCTTACAGCCCTTTTGTGAAGCCCAGTCACATACTCCAGTTACGCTGCTGCTCCTACCTTGGCCCATGGTGCTATCCAGGCTGTTTGCCATAGGTAGGCTGAGCCAGCACACTGTGTTCTTTCAATCTGTGTGGATAAGCAAACATTTACAAACAAACCTGAATTTGCTGAGGTGACCTGTGCTGTGAGTAAGAATGGGGGAAATTATGATTGATTAACATTTTTAATCAAAAGCTACAGATTTTTCTTAGCGACCCTTATGTGTAGCTCAACCTATTCTAAACTGCTAAGTATCACTGTATTTAATATCGGGTTTATTACATCACAAAATTATGATGTCTCCTGCATCCACATAGCATTTCAGTATCCAAGGAGAATTAGAGCATTTCTTTCCATTCTATAGAATGGAAAGAATCTTTGAGAATCTTTTTGTACCACAGGTATGCAAAGATGAGAATCCAGAAAACTGTTTTCCCTTGCAGCCATGATTCAGTTCTTTCCCCTCCTCCCACCTTTGTTTTATCTCCTGAAGTGAAGGAGAGCCTTTTTCTCAGAATGCTTGCTCCTCACACAAAAGTCCATGAAAAATTATGGGAATGCTAAGTGGCATGTAAGATCATCTTTGAATAAGATGAAGCTTGAAAGCTCTTCAGAAGTTTAGATTTGCTCTTATATGAAAAGAATATGAAATATGTCAGCGGCAGCTACTGTGACCACTCATTTATGCTAATGGACTTTGATGGGAACTTCTCTCATCCACAATTTTTAATGTCTCTTCAGAGCGTTTCAGATTCTTAACAGGCTTAATAGTGTGGGAAACTAAAAGACATACAGATTAATTATGCTTTCACAGTAACATTTTCTGTCATTCTCTCATTGTTACAACTTTAAAACAGTACTTAGGGTTAGAGTGACCTCAAATGCACATCAGATCCTAAGACATTTTGAGATCCTTTTAGCCTTCATTATAATTTAGTTTATTCTGCAGACGCAACTTGTTCTCAAATCTAATCTGTAAGGAAACAGGAATTGAACTTTAATGGGAATATAAATAGCTCCGGCAACATTGACTAGGATAAATAGCATTTATGAAGAAAAGACATTCAGCCTTTAGAGCAGCCAATGGTCCTCCCAGTGCAAAGAAGAGACTGCCTCAAAAACAGTGAGATACATTTCAATATAGCTGACTTATGCTGTCCCATGCTTCAACTACCCTTTTGTGAAATTCTTCAAGAGCACAATGCAGCACAAAGGTAAAGACAAGAACAACAGATATAAACTGCACCCCCGCAAGGACTTTCAGTTGATTCTGAGCAAGGGCTAAGCAACAGCTGTACATGGATGACTGCTGCAGCTTACCTGGGGCCGTACCAGGCCAGACTGTACCTGGCAAGCTGAACAAACCACAGTTTATCGACTTGCACTGGTATCAATGTCTGCCTTTAGCAATTTATTTATTTGCTCGTTTGTTTATTTATATTTTTTTCAGAAGCTGGGGACAGATTTATTCTGGTTTGGGTTTATTTTAGGTTGTGGTTGTTTGGAATTTGTTTGGGTTTTTTGCATCTTCCTTTGAGGTATCTGACTGTTGCTTGGTAGAGTGAATAGGATAAGGGCATCCCAATTTTCAAAATATACATTGATATAAAATGAAATATGGATTCTACAGATAAATGAAATAAATGAAATAGATTCAGGAGGAGGAAAGGTCAGAGAAAGAGGCACAAATGTTATCATAACACTTAAAATGTTTACAAATAAGGAGAAACAATGAGATTAGCAGAAAACTACAATGAATATGATCTCTTAAAAAGCAGCAAATAAGAGCAGAAAAAAAATCACTCAAATCAATATCTTGTAGACAGAGATTTTTAAACTGAAGATCAAACTAAACTAAACCCCTAAGGGAAAACAAACTTTCTGCTTCCTAAAGGCAGAAAGATACTGGTGTATCAGGTCGAATAATGTTAATTTGGTTTTGTATAACACTGAAAATACATCCTGGAATATTGAGATGGAAAATAAGAATACCATTTGCAAGAGCAATCAGCCAGTGGAATCACATGGAAAGAGGGAAAAAGAAGTTGGAGATCTTTATACCCATGCTAGTTTTGAGAAAGGTGCTAAGTGCTTCAGAGGGTTTTCAAAAAGGAAATTCCAACTACTCCCTGACAAAGGTAAGTCTGCTGATGGCAAGCACAAAAGGGCCATCCAGAATCTTTTCTTAAAAAACTCTTCTTTCTCCAGTAGTACAGGGCTACAAGTTTCTTCATTAAAACCATAACCTTTTTTTTTTTCCCCCAGGAAAGAGAAGGGAAACTGGCTCTGTAAGAGGTGCATTCCTACAGACATAGGTAATTAGCAAACAGAAAACTATCAGAAGATTTTGGCAAGCCTAGGAAATAATGACTCACAACAACAATTTTTTAGCCAAGAAACTTTTTCCTATGCCTCTTCAGTTCCTCCTTTCTATTACAGTTAGTGTGGCTTGTAACTTTTCACTTGGTTACCTGCAGTTGCAAAAAGGTGACAAAAGTCAACCAAGTGGGGTACATTTATAAAGAACAAGTAAAACCCCACTCTGGCAACCATAGGTCTTTGCTTAGCAACAGCAGGATGTTCTTAGTGCAAGACCTGATGATAGGATGCTTCCATTTGATATTTTCTTGTTCACCTTTGTCATCAAATTGTAATATCTGTGGAATCAAGCCCTCAAACAAGCCAGAAAACTTCTGTATTCCACTAAGCCAGTCCTTGTTTTAGCAGCCCTTTATTGGAGTGAAATGAAGGCCTATTAAACTGATCACAAGACAAATTTGAAGTTTAATTCTGTCTTTGTTATTAACTTTTAAAAATCATTTCTTGTAACTGCATTTCACAGCTGTGATAACTGTGCTCTGTAGATGTGCAAGATTTAATTGGTTATAATTCCCTTTGAAAAGACGTAAAGTGCTACATAAGTCATAAGTACCATAAATTTTTCCAATAATAAACTGGCATCATTCCCAGAGCTGATTACAACTTATCCAAAAACCATGCATAATGCATATGTACACAAAAAGGTACATCATCCATTATATATGACCTTGTGCAGCCTAGAGAAAGGTTATTAGCTTAAGTAATACACTAAGTATTTTGCTCTCTCCAAAATGGCCCAGAATTAATAGATTGTAAAATATGTATCTCTCTTTCCTCTATCTCTGCATGCAGTTAGTATGGTAATAAACAGTGTTTCTCCACCGTAGTATGAATTATAGAAGGTTCTCATGCAAGAAAATTAAATTGGCATTCATTCAATTTAGACAAAATACAAAAAGAGTTCAGGAGTAATAGTGCTATTATGATTACATAAGTTGTACTTTGACATTTGATGTCAGTGCAGCTTGAGAGCTATACAGTAATGGATTACAACACCCTTACAAAAGTGTATCATCCCCACATCTACAAAGAGCAAAAGAAAAGTATGAAGTGAACTAAATTAATTGGTCAAGACAAAATAAGGGCCCTAGAAAACCTGGTCAGTCTCCTAAGCTGCTGGTTAGCAGTCACACCTCCATCTCTGCCTTATCAAAGGCTTTCCTTTCTGATAGAGAGCTACTGGTTTATCTTGTTACTTGTCATGAATGAAAATCTCCAGAATGGTCATGTGAAGATACGTGACTCTGAAGGAAGTAATGATTAGTATTAAAAAAGCAGACACCATAGTGGGAGAGAGGTAAACGAGTCAAAACGCACCACACCAAATGTGCAACAGAAATGTAAATGTTTGTGGGATGAACTCCCTGGATTGTAGAGGCCAATTAAAAAAGGTAGTCCTGGAAGAGAGTAAGCATAATCTTGGAAACTGATTTTATTTCCTTGTGTAATAACACAAGAAAATCTGGTGTCTGAATTATGCGCAGTAACTTTTTGTTTATAATTGCAGACAATAATGACTTTTGCCTTCTGGGAGGAACTGTTAATTTCTAAAATAAGACCCTACATATTTGTGGAGCATCTAACTCTGCTAGTGAATTTTGGGGGAGGTTTTCCTGAGACCTTCAGCTCTTAGCCTGCTTCAGTGAATGATAGCTCTTTAGGACTCTTCATCCACACTAGTTATAATAATAATGAGCACAAAGTTTTTTGTCATCTTAGCTGTTGCAACTCAACATCTCATGAATTTCAGGGAATATCATTCTGAGTCCCTGAAAAAGGGGAACAGGACATAGGAATCCTCCTCTCCTTATCCTCCTACATCCCCAAGCACATTATCTTTGTTTTGTTTGTTAAGTGCCTAGCAGAGTAGCCACAAGTAGCCTTGGTGGGCATTCCAACTTCTCCCCCCACAAACAGATGCTTCTTCTGGCATGTGCACAGGGTTGTTTGGAATACACTTCTGACTATGCAAGTGTGAAAGCATCGAAGACCTCCCTGACTAACAATATGGCAGGTTTGTTTACAAAGTAACCTGTATTTTCATATGTATTGCATGAGAACACATTTGCCAAATAACTGTGTGGTCTACAAACACACAACACTCTTAATATGATGTGAATACTCTTAATATGGGAAGTGCAGATAAAATCCAGATCCTAGTACCCTTGCCAGTTTCACCACAATCCCAGTGAAATTAGCTATTCAGCATACTCAGTAACTGCATCACCAGATGTTCATCAAGGATGCTAATTCTGATATGGCAGCATCAGATATCTTAAGCCATTCACCTGGGTCACATCTACTGGTATCTGTCACTGCCATTCTTAGTTCTACTCCAACTTCTCCAAATATGACAACCACTAAAGGAAATAGGATGCCCAAGCCATGTGAACTGCCGTGACTGACTGGGACCTGCTGAGATCTCTCAGCAGTGACATTTCAGTTAACAGCTGTCAGCTAAGGTGTATATATATATATATGTATGTATGTATATATTTTTTTTTTTTTAATGTCATGTGCATGGTCTGAAAGAGGTACTAAAACCCACTAAATAAATTAGCAGGATAAGTCTATTCACATTATAGAAGCAGTGTGATACTTCCTTTACCCCTTCTAATGTTTTTCCATGTAATGAATGGTTTATTTAGTAGTGTGAGACGTAGAACATTCAATTCAACAGCTTTCTTCAACCATGCTAATTAGATGCTCATTAGTGCAACTAAAACAATTATTTGTATACATTAAATACTGGCAAAACAAAATTCTGCAGACTTAGTGCGTACATTACTGGATTCATGACTGCTCTGCACTATGTACAAGGAGCAATGGTGCTGTGCTGTAAGGTAGAAGCACAGTGGAATCTCAGGAATTTTCTTTCTTTTTACTTTCTGCCTACTTACACAGGCACTTGATGTCGAGGCCTAAGGGATATCTCTTCCCACTAAACTTCTAAAGGCTGGCCAACTGGTAAATTCTGTGATGAAAGCTAGGACCTGCCTCAATAGCCCTGCTAAGATTTCTTGAGTGATTTCTCCCCTCAGGAGTAAATAGAGGCTCTCACCCTTGTCCTCTGCCTGAGCTATGTCTCAGCTACATCACATAGCCATACCTGGTCATGGAACCTCTTAGTCTGGACACTGATTGGTGGACTGACTTCCCAGCTCACCTCTGCCTAGCCACAGAGGTGTCTGATGTCCTGGGTCAGAGGCTGCCCACCTTGATCTGTCCTGCTTCCTCAATGGATGCAGGAGGATAGGCCCTAGCTGGCAAGGAATACCCAAGAATCCCCTGCAGCTTCTGGTTCCCAGGCCAGCTATGAGCCCAGGCTGATATTTAGTATTTAACAGTCATATGTTAGCTTTTAAGTACTAGGAAATACAAATTTCTTAGATTATTTCTACTTTTTGAAAGAATAGTGGACATTTAGATCTCCTCCCTATCACAATCTATGAAAGCACAACAGAAAGGAAGAGTCAACAGTGGAGAATATGACCGGACCTGCAAGCTTTGTAAATATTGTCTGACTAAGGCACTGCCTATTGCTTTGGAATTTTATTTCACTTTAATTCACTTTGGAAGCTAAAACGTTTGTTTCACATCTAAAATAGTGATTAGCAATAGCACAAGAGAGAATGACCTGGGTAGGTTTAGACTGGACATTAGGCAACTTTTTTTGCACAGAAATAGTGGTCAGGCATTGGAATAGGCTGCCCAGGGAGGTGGTTGAGTCACCAACACTGAATGTGTTTAAAGGTCATTTGGATGTGGTGCCTGGCGATATGGTTTAGGGTGAACCTTGAAGAGTTATCAGTTGGACTTGGTGATCCTGAGGGTCTTTCCCAACCTGAATGTTTCTGTGACTCTTCTCCCTAGTATCAAGTGATAGAATGAGAGGGAATGGCCTGAAATTGCACCAGTGGAGGTTTAGTTTGGATATTAGGGAAAAATTAGATATTGAAGGAGTGGTCAGGCATTGGAATAGGCTGCCCATGGAGGTGATGGAGTCATTGTTCTAGGAGGTGTTCAAAGAGCAGGTAGATATGGCACTTCAGGACATGGTTTAATGGTCATGGTGGTAAGTCAACAGCTGGACTTTAAGATCATAGAAGCCTTTTGCAACTGAAGCAATTCTATGATTCTATGCTGTTCATATAAAATCTAGCTAACCATTACTTCATATTCTGCAGATTTATGTTCTTTATATTTTTATCTAATTTCTCTTGAATATAGTCAATGAATAATCTTGTTAAGATGGCTACATATACGTTTTTCCCAGAATGTACTTCAAGTTGTTCTGGAACAAGCTTTCTCCCCCTCCCAAAAAGACATATGGAAGATAAGCAATTTTATAGCAACTCTCTGAAAAGCAATCTTTCTTCTTTTCAAATAATTTAAGATCTTATTTCAGCTAAAAATTAATTGCATGCAAATGTATGAGGCAACTCCAAGATTCAGCTCAGCCCCCTTGTATACAGCTGCAGTTGATTTTTGTCCCCATTGAGGTAGTCAGGAAATTACTCTGAAGCCTGCTGCTTCAGTGGATATTTTAGGTTAGTGAGGGAATACATGTTTGAGACTTGGTAGGTAAGGCCAGGGGCTTGAATCACTGAAGTGATTACCTTTGTCCATCAAAACAGCCCTTAACCTTCATACTGAGCTTTTAAACTTGTGGAATGGAGAATCAAGAGAGGCTGAAATACTTAATGCATAGAAATGATTTGTAATATAGTGACAGCACAAATCTTTGAGTCAGCATGCCCATCATAAATCACAATATAGATCTCAAACTTCATTAACTAGGTTAATCATGTCCTGAGTGTGAAGACTTACAGAAGCTAAGATAAAAAATGCCAGTGCCTAGGAAGAGGTATGCTAGAAAAGTTAGGCAAAGTCTCAGTGGTGCTGGTCTAGGACTGGCTTTGTTATTCAGCAGTTCTGAGCTTCAGAGAGGAAATTCTAAGGGGAGAAAGCAGTAAAGAGGATAAGGAGGGTTTATTTAAAATGCAGAGTTTATCTTTTTGGTCAGCAAACCAATGTTCAAATAACATCTCTACTTAAAAGATAAAGGTAAAGCAGCAGAGAAGAGCCAAAATCCATTAGTATAATGAGTGCTTCCAATTTTAGTAGTATCAAGCAGAGTCCTTTCAAACAGAGGTTAGCTAAACAGTTATTTTAAGGATTCACTATCCTTAGTGGAAAATTAATACAGCAAGTTTTAAACTCCTTTCATTATTTTAAAAATTAGACCAATCTGTCCCCACTTGCAATCCATCCTGCACAGAGAGCTTTCACCTACTGAAATGCAGAGTGTGAAATTTATTTAGCTCCTAGAACTTTGCACAGCTGTCCTGAAATCACACTATCTACATATCTTGATCACCTATGGCATTTGATGGGTATCCTGGCTACCCAGAGCAACACAATTCCTCTGCTCAAGTAATTAATGTCATTGACTGTAGTACAAAATTTAAACTATGGTCACTTAGAAACAGTCCAGCATACTTCAAAAATCTCCCTTTCTGAAAAGAAGAACAGAGGACATACAAGTTATTTAAGCCACAGAAAAAAATCATGGAGGAAGGAGAAGGAAGAAAGCATGAAAGTTTGCCAGATTTGAAGCTAGAAGCAAAAACCTAAACCTGAAGTTCAGCATTATGCCAGGCATTGAAGGTGTGTTTGAAGGTAGAGCTAGATTTATAACATCCATGGCTCAGAGGATCACTTGATGCTCACTTATACATGTCTCACTTAACTTTTGCAAGAAGTTGAACACATTTGTCAATCAATCCCTTGCCCTGAAACAGCAGTTTGCACTCGCTGTTCAGCTCAGCATACAGAAATTTATNAGCTACCATCAACTCCCACTCATCTGTAGGTGGTTTGCTGAAGCTACAAAACTAACAGTGCAACCTATTGCACATAGGTTCTGATGCAGACATGGGATTTGTCTGTGGGTAGGGCTAGCCAGATTCAGCATCATCCTTCAGTATTAGTATGGGTGCAGTGCTGTGCAAACCAAGTACTTTGCCTCCAAAGTGGGCTTTGAAGCGCCAGTCATGGCCCCACTTAGATCTAGCAGGGTTTGTTTACTCCGCTGTTAACCAATTCCACTGGTCTTTCAAGGTTGGGTTCTTGAAGAAGTTATTTAGTCCCTTTACACTGCTTTCCACAGCGTGTCCTCCAGTCACAGCATTCTCATTTTACATCAGGCAACAGAGGAATACACTATACACTCTTGTCAAGTTTCTGACACATGCTTTGCTTTTCTGTCAATCTATTAGAGATGTGAATTTAAAAGTATTAGAGAGAAAGGAATGTTGAGCCCTTCCAGCATCTTCTGCCACAGGATGAGCTCAGTGGGCTTTGTCCATTGCTGCAATGACAGAAAAGTGCTACACCTTGACCATTCCTAGCCTGTGTATCCTCATTGCACATTACATGTAGCCTGCATGGAGGATGCAGATATGGTATTCTACCATCTAACTGCTCTCAGCTGTGCTCTCACATTCTGTATTGCACCACTGACAGAATTACAGTAACCTTTATTTTTCAGATCTGCCCTGAGCACAGCTTGAATCTTCCCAGATGAGTGCAAGAGAGGGCCACATCCCAGGTCCCAAGCAGTTCTGTTCCTTTCAGTCCCGGGCTATGACGCCTATGTATACGATGAGATTAGAGGAAAAGACAAGAAAGGATGATCTCTTGTGACGTTACTATCATCAAAGTTGCATCAACTATCCAATTTAAACAGTTATTTTAAATGAAATTGTATTTTGGTTCTTAATTAAGATTCTCTGGTAGAATGAAAGTTACACTGAATCTTTCTCGTGCTTGCCCCTGCCCCTCAGCTACTGACATTAGGCAAGACTGACCAGAGGGTGACCTGGGGTGTTCATTTTAGTAAGAGTTTGAGCTAAGATCTTATTTTGACAAATCAACATTTTCCAGAGTTCTTTATAACAGGTTCTAAATTGTTTTTCATAGTCGTGAATTTATTCAGCTTTACTCAATGTTTAGAAGGACAAGTGAACAGGAATGTTATATGACAGTATACTCATTTTTGTCCTAGTGAATGGAACTTTATATATAACCTGATTATATGGATTTGGCAACAAGACAAAGCACATGAATGTAGATTATTATTAAATCTCCTTCTTAGGTTTGATGTTTCCTAGTGAATCTTTTGCTTTTGTATGTGCATCATCTCCACAATAACCTATAGATCTGATATTCTAATAGTGAATTAATTAGTTGTTGGTATAACTGTGTTAGTTGTGATGTTGTTGGTAAAAGTTATTTTACAAAAAAGTGACTCTTGAATATTTAAGTCCAAATGCAAATATTTTGTACAGTTGCACTTCAAATCCATTTTAGTTCAATTACTCAAATGATTTAATGCCAACACAACAAAACTAGCAAAATCCCCACTTTTTAAGAGTAATACTTAACAAGTCTGATTGAAAGTTAACCCTCACAGTTTTACAATTTATTTGAAGGACATTTCTATTCATCAGCTAAAATAATTTCCCATAAATGGCATTATGCCAAACGTGATCTCTATTGCCTTTCTAGTGGCAGAGAACTCATGAATATAAAACGAATGAGAGAACCAAAGGCTGTAGTGTGCTGCAAAATGGATCCTGAGGGAAACTAATAATTTACTGTGGAGCTAGAAACTGAAATAATTTTTCCCCTCTCTTTTCCCCTCCTTTGTTCCCCATAGAACAGCAGTGATTATGCATCCCAAGGATGCTCACAGTTTTACTTCTGAATTAAAAAAAAAAAACAGGCTTCACATGATGAAATTACTTGACACTAAAGAACAGCACATACATTCTTTGGGATCTTAAAATAATTTCCCAAGGGAACATTGTGGTTCTTTGAGACTTAAAACTCTATGAATGCCAAATAAAGTTTCCATGTACTGACTAATCCACTGGCCATCTATCATTCTGCCGGCCTGTTTCCAGTTCTAATTCTCTTTGTCTTTCTTGGCCTGACTGAACCAACTCATTGTCCTTTGAAGTTGCTACATACATCCCGATTACAATAGGTTTTCCTTTTGAAGAATCTCACCCCCACCCCCACCTCCCCCCATTAATAGGCATTTTGTGGTGGCTCCTCTTCTACATTTAATCTACCCATACCTGCCTTGTCCCCTAGCATTTTCAGTCTGAGATGTTCTAGGCATTTAGATACAATTCTGTACTGCATTTCTCTGTATGTAGTGATGAAATGACAACTTAAGTGAGGTGTATAAGGCTCTGGAAGAAAACTTTCTAATTGTTAATCACAGAATCTCAGGGGCTGGAAGGAACTTTGAAAGATCATCTAGTTCAACCCCATTGCTACAGCAGGATCACCTGTACCAGGTCACACATGAACGCATCCCAGTGGGTTTTTAATATCTCCAGAGAGGGAGACTCCACAACCTGCCTGGGCAGCCTGTTCTAGTGTTCTGTCACCCTCACAGCAAAAAAAATTCTTTCTCATGTTTACATGAAATTTCCTATGCCTCAACTTCTACCCAGCGGCCCTTATCCTGTCATCAGGCATC
>VWYK01097554.1:239-18087 GCA_013399775.1 Semnornis frantzii
TAAACCATTATGTTCATCCTTCTGCATCCTCCCACATATCTGGGATATCTGCTTGACCTGGGGTTAATCATTTAGCCCTTCAGAGAGAGAGTCACTGTCTGGGCAGAAGGACACGAGAACAGGTTTCATATATTGGTCAGTTGAGATATTTAGGTGGTTACTCATTTGCCTTCCTCATCCGACTACTCGATGACTCTCTGCTCAGCTTCCACACCTTCTGCCTACAGTTCTGAAGACATCATTGAATTGAATATTGCTGGGTCCTGGGAAGATAAGCAAGACTGTCCTCAAGTATATAGATAAGGAGATAGGAGCAAAGACTGACAAAAGGATTTGCCCAAAGTCCCATTAAAAAAAAAAAAAAAAAAAGCCCTGCAAAAGCAAGAAACCAAACGTTAGGTCACCTCATCCTCAAGCCTCTAAATTCCCATACCAATATTTCTTCAGTTATGACTTTTTGGATCCCAAGATGTTTCTGCTGCTGAGACAAGATGGTCAGAAGTGTTCTGCAGAGTTCAGGTTCTTAGCCTCACAGACCAGACTTAGGAAACCATCTTAGAGTGGGGAGACACTGGAATAGGTTGCCCAGAGAAGCTGTGGGTGCTTCATGCCTGGAAGTGTTTAAGACCAGGCTGGAAGAGGCTTGCAGTAATCTGATCTAATGGACAGTGTCTCTGCCAATGGCAGGGATTTGGAACTAGATGATATTTAACGTCCCTTCCAACTCAAACCATTTTATGATTCTACGAATTTCAAGAACTAGACAATGACTTGGAGAGTTCTGTATTAGAAAGCAGCAACAAAGCATCCCTAAAGGCCCTGTATAAGTCTCAGCACCATTTTCACTGATAACAACACCCCTACCCCCCCCAAAAAAAAGGGGTCCAGAACAGGGTATACCTTGAAACATCAGCCATCCAAACCTCTAAGCCCTTCAGGGAAGCTCAGGAGCTGGTAGGAATTATACAAGCTGAATGCAGAGCTTCGGTGACCTTGTGCCACACTGAAAACAAAGTGGTTAAAATGCTCTTAAGTCAACATCCCCATGAGGTATTAGTTCCTATTAACCTTCTCTTGCCAGATGACTTTCCAGAAGCTCTCATCAAGTCATAATGAACTGCTTGTCTCTTGCTACCAGAACCACCCAGAGAGGAATGAGTCTGCCTGACAAATGTACTGCACTTTCCTGTTATCTGTCCTGAGTCTCCTGCATTTTTATATGGCACCTTAATAACCCCTCATTTCCATCACAAGTGCATGCTTTCCTTCTGCTTATCTCTACCTCTATCCACCCCTCCATTCCTGCAGCCACACCGCCTCCAGCTACAACCTGGGGAAGCTCCTCAGAGCTCAGCAGGGTCAGGTCATAGAAATACAGAATCGTTTCTGTTAGAAAAGACCTCTAAGATCATTGAGTCCAACTATCAGCATCACCACCCCCTCTAAGCCGTGTCCCGAAGTGCCATGTCCACACGTTTCTTGAGCACCTCCTGCGATGGTGACTCACCACCTCCCTGGGCAGCCTGTTCCAAAGCCTGACCACCGCTTCAGTGAAGAGTTCTTTCCTAATATCCCACCTAAACCTGCCCGGCACAATTTCACATCACTTCCTCTCATTAGTAATCTAAGGACAGTCCTACAAGTTAGAAGGTGACAGGAAGTGATTCACACGAGGGCTCTTCTCCATCTGCGTCAATATTGAACTCGGTGCGTGGAGTTAGGGGTAGGAGATGTAAACCCAGTGCCCTAATTTCGTGAAGTCACTAAAAGAGATTGGTTGCAACTTTCTCAAGAGACAACCTCCTAACCTCAGCGCCCCCGGGCCAGATCTCAGCTTCTTTGCTCTGCCTGCCTACATTCCCCAGGTAGTTACCGTCAGATACAAAGCTGTTTGCTTCCTGTTGTGTGCTGTTAAGTGGTGGCTGCACTCCACCCCAGGGGTGGCTGCATTTCAAAAGCAGGGCAGTGATTATTGCATCTATGGGCTGTAAAAGGCATTGGGCTCTTTCTGGAAAGAGGAGAGCTGAGTAGAGTTGGTGCATCTTAAGGTAAATCCTATCAAACCCCTCCTGCAGCTGTAGGCATTCAGTCAGGGCTAGCAACAGTGGAGAGCTTAGGTAAGGGAACTGGGATTTAAGATTCACTATCAACAACAAAGCTGTCTCCTGTAACGTGTTGTTTAGCTGTGATCAAGCCAAAGAATGACAGAACCACAGCATGGTGGGGGTTAGAAGGGACTTCTGGAAATAATCTAGTCCAACCCCCTGCTAAAGTAGGAGCACCCACAGCAGCTTGCCCAGGATCACAATGCCCATGCAGGTTCGGAATCTCTCCAGAGAATAAGACTACACAACCTCTCTGAGCAGCCTGGGCCAGGGCTCCAGCACCCTCACAGCAAAGAATGTTTTACTCATGATCAAAGGGAACCTCTTGTGTTCCAGTTTGTGCCCATTGGCCTTTGTCCTGTCACTGGGCACCAGGGAAAACTGACTGCCTGTATCCTCTTGTCCCCCAACTCTTTAGCTCTTGCTGAGCATCGATCCAGATCCCCTCTCAGGCTGCTCTTCTCCAGGCTCAACAGCCCCAGGTCTCTCAACCTTTCCTTCTCACACAGTTGCTTTGGTCCCTCTGCCATCTTTGTTGCCTCTGATGGACTCTCTCTGCTCTCACTGGGCAGCCCAGAACTGGACACAATTCTCCAGATGTGTTTTTATCTGGGTGAAGTACAGAGGGAGGATATCAACCTACCAGTCACACTCTTCTTCATGAACACCAGTCCTACCAAGTCCAGAAACTGTGCAGTCCTACCAAGTCCAGAACTGAAGCTCCTGAGGCTTGGTGAGCTCTGTATCTGTATGCACAGAAGAATATCTCTATTCTGAGCTAGTAGGTCCTGCTGAAGCCCAAAGGGGACCTACAACTTGTAAACTCCTAAGACAAGGCCACATCTCTCCTGTCAATGCAGGAGAAGGTTTTCTCTGCAACCATGGCTATAGATGCCTTCTTTCCAGACAGGAGAAGTCCTGCCCTGGGCCTTGTTCTTACCACAAAGTGGCCAGTGGGGAATTTGAAGTGCAAAGGCAGCTTTGGCTGCAGTGACCATGAAATGCTGGAGTTTAAGATCCTTAGGGGAGTGAGGAGAATGCACAGCAAGCTCAGTACTCCAGACTTCTGGAGAGCAGACTTTGGGCATAATAATGCTTTTAAACTGAAAGAGGGGAGATGTATATGAGATGTTATGATTAAATTCTTTACAGTGAAGAGTGGAGAGAGACTGGAACAGGTTGCCCAGAGAATTATGGATGCCCCATCTCTGGAAGTGTTCAAGGCTAGGTTGAGTGGGGCTTTGATCAACCTGGCTAACAGAAGATGTCCTATGGCAGGGGTGTTGGATCTAGATGATCTTTAAGGTCCCTTCCAACCCAAACCAGTCTATGAGTCTATGAAAAGGTTTCAAGATTAGTAAGGCCACAGAAGGAGGTAAAATGTGTGTCAGCTGTTTTCTGATCATTATACTCTCTACCTCCCCACCAGAAACTAATGGCATTCATCCCATCAGCTCATCTGACTGGCTTTTGCAAGAAGCCTTTGCCTTTCACAGACCTCAGAACTCGTCATCAGTGTCCTTGGAGATGTCATAAAAGCTCTCCACCCCTAAGATTTGGGGCTTAGGCAAGTTCAAGATGACAAATCAACCATCCTGTTAGAATGGGACTCCTCTGTTCATGTTCAGAAGCTGAGCTTTCACACAACTCAGGAACGACACAGTCATCACTTGCAGGAAGTTAGGATCATCCAGGCTGGACAGATGCTGACCAAGGGTTTTTCAAGATCACATTGTGGAGCTGAGGGTTTCTACATTTTCCTTTTTCAGTTTTAGCCTTCAGTGACTTACTAACCTCACAGTGTGCATTGACAACATGCTCCAGGACATTGCTCATGCCTTCTGCTTGTAAGTTCATGCACATCATTTGATTTGCATGTTGTATTTGGTAGGTTTCCCAAAACCAAGTGGTGCTGCACAAGTTCTTGCTTAAGCCTTCAATTCAGACAGGAGTGCTCTGCAAGCATGCAATTTTGATTTCTCCCCGAGAACATGTTGGTTGTTTTTTTTTTTTTTGCTTGGCATATGAAACTCTCTTTGCGTTAGTAAAGCCTGGAAGCATCTAGAAGGTAAAGCTGGAGCCAAAATGCCCAGGGAAATCTCAGATCAGCAAAATAGAGTGCAGAGAAGGTTTGAGTGGTTTTGAGTAGGCACCTTGTCAGCTGATGAAAAGCTCAGTAGAAGTGGTAGAAGCTGCATCTACTGAAAACTTGGCGTTCTGCCTCCATGGATCCATTCATATTTCAACACTGTCCCAGCCTAAACATCTGAAAGGTGTCAGAGACAACAACAAGCTGTCTTGGCCGACTTTCTTGGTCTGTAGGTACAGGTGAGCTTACGTGGGGAATGGCATAGGAGGTTAAGGGAGGCTAGTTATCAGTTGTGTGCTCTTAGAATTGCCTCAAGGATTGGAGAATAGCCTTGGTGATGATAAAAATGCCATTTTGCTGAAGCCAAAAATCATTGTAGTGCTGTCTTCTCAGGTGTGATGTTGAAATCCAGGGTCATTTCTAGTGAGTGAAGAAACATAATGAGACCAGAACTTGGAGGGGGAAGAAAATAGGATATTTTGGTTTATTCCTCATTTGTAAAGCAGTTTGAGATGTTTGAGGTTTGCCACAGTGTAGAAAAAACATCTTGGAAAGCCAGGCCAGTGCTGAGCTGCTCTTCCCTGCTCAGCTCTAGCTAGGAATAAATGTTATGGAGGAAGGTCTACATGGAGTCTAAGGCTTCTAGTCCCTAACCATGACATCTTTTGGTTGATCCCACCCACCACCTTGAAGCAGTTGGCAGAAACTCACTTCCAGTCCCCTTGGCAGGGGCTTACAAGTGAGCAAAACTTTGGATAGAAGCAACATGCCATATATTGCACATTGTCTCTAAGTGAGCCAGATAGCCTAGGAAGGAGAAGGTGGCCTCAGGAAGGAGTGTGAAGGCAGTGTTTAGGCTACACAGTAAGCATTGGGGAACATCTGGCATTTTCCTATCATCAGCAGCTCTTCCAGTCCAAGGAAAAGGAGATGCTTTACCTGATTCCAGTCCCACCACTAGGGGTGGAGGCCGTCTTTAAGTGTAGACCTGCATTTTCCACATTGTGGGAACACAGCCCAGATTCCTTGCATCTGAAGCCAAGAGTGGAGCTCAGGGTATGGCTATGTGGTGCATTGCCTGCAACATAGCATATGGCACATTCTACATATTCCCTTGAACTCAGGTTTGCAGTGCTTTTTGGTTTGCCATGGCCCTATCCTAAGACCTTAGGATGACCTTAGTCAAAACATCTTGGCTGACCTCAGTGGCCTTGAATCAAGCCTGGTCTTGTCTACACAGAAGCTTATTTCATAGTGAAAAAATAAAAGCCTTTGGAGCAGATCCAAACTGGACCACAGGGAAGAGGAGAGTTTCCTGGCCTTCTGCCATGCCCTCCAGACAAGGTGTTGATGAGACTGATGAAAGCCATGCTCAGTCCCTTTGCTGGCCACTACTTACTGGTTTCTTTCTTTCACAGCTACCAGGGAATCAGCCTTTGTCCACGCCATCGCCTCTGCTGGAGTGGCTTTCGCAGTGACCAGATCCTGCGCCGAAGGCTCGGCCACCATCTGCGGCTGCGACACCCGCCACAAGGGCTCCCCTGGGGAGGGCTGGAAATGGGGGGGCTGCAGTGAGGACGTGGAGTTTGGGAGCATGGTGTCTCGGGAGTTCGCAGATGCTCGAGAGAACAGACCAGATGCTCGATCAGCCATGAACAGGCACAACAACGAAGCTGGAAGGACCGTAAGGATGTTTCGTTTTACCTTCTTTGGTCTCTTTTCAGTCTTTTCTTACCTGCAGTAATGGGGCAGTGGGAGGCAACTGAGGGCGATAACCAAACATAAATCTGGGCAGCTTGGCATCACGAAATGATGAGACCTGCCCTATGATAGTTCTTATCAGGGAGATGATCAATGAGTGTCACTGGTGGAAGCCAGAAGTAAATCCATCCACTCAGTTTAGATGTCTACCTTGGAGTCAGTTGTCCAGACCTTTTATAGAGAATGGATCAAGACAGATGGGTCTAGGATGGGGTTTCATCCCAGCTTAACTGAGACTGGGATAAGATCAGTTAGTGATGCTCTAACTGTGCCTGTTCCCTTCCACTGGCTGTAGCAAGGTGAGCAGTACAGCCAGAGATGTCTGAATTGTGAACATCTGACATGAGGAAAGATGGACCAAGGGAGGGTTCAGCTGCCTAAGCAGATGCATTTTCATATAAACTCCAATGTCCTGAAGTCTCCAGTCTCTCCTTGGGCTTCTACTGGGGAAGGCTTCTACTGTGTCTCCACCAGGTTCTTTGCCACCTCAGGATTGATGCCTTAGACACACCTTGAGCTCACAAACAGCATTAGGTGCATGTGTTGAGGGAACTGAATTCTAGTTGGAGTGAAACTATCTGCTCCTTTGGGTTCATCACTCTGCTCTGTAGGCTTGAGGGTAGGGAGTAAAAGAGCATTTCCTACCACCTCTCTTTTCAACACTGTTCCATTTCCCAGGGATTCTTTAAAGAAAGTAAGAGGGCATGTGAGTCTCGTGTCTCCCTGCTCCAAAACCAGCTAACCTTTTTTCACTTCTAACAGTCATGGAGCAAAATGTAGAAGAGACCAGGAAGCACAAAATCTCACCCTCGTCACAGAGACTGATTTGTACATAAATGAAACTTTTCTGTAAGGTGGAACAATCCCAATAAAAGGGAATTCTTCTTCCCATCTCTAGAATAGTGCATAAATGCCAGAAGAACATAATTTGTAGGAAGCAATTTGTGGAACTGAACCACAAAGCTCTTCCTAATGGAGACCATGCCACAGGTTCTCTGCTCAGTATTTTCTTCACATAGTAAGCTTGTGATAGCTCAACCCCCAGTGGAAGGTGCCTCGTTGTAATCAGAAGAGTTAAACATGGTCTTGTTCCCTCAGCAAAGGGCCTTACACATGTCTAGGAGGACATGACTGTTGAGTGATCTTAAGCAAAGCCCACCACAGTTGCTCTGTGCAAGGAAACAGTTATCATCAGACAGACTAGGAACCATTGAACCTTGATGGAGCTATACCACCTCACACCACAGGACAGCCCATGTGAAATAGGGAATGTAGCCTTTCCAAATGGAATAGCATCAGAAACAAAAGTGGTCAGCACTGTAGGTGACTACAAACAATAATGCGGTTTCCATCAGCACTGGCCCAAATTATCCCAGGTAGCTCAAGGTCTCGTGAACTGCCTGTGACGGTTGCTGAGATGGACAAAGAGACAAACAGGGCTGTGGAGAAGCTGGGAAAACTGGGAAAGAGAGATTTGCCTTAAAGTGAGGATCTTTAGGAAAACCGAGCTTTGAGCAAACATCTCAGTGAGCAACGAGACTGTGAGTTTTGTTACTTGGCATTGATGGGTTTGGGACATTTTACACATGTCAAAGATTAGAATCATAGAATCATAGAATCATAGAATCATAGGATTGTTTTGATTGGAAAAGCCCTCTAAGGTCGTTGAGTCCAACTGTCAACCAAATGCCACCATGACAATTAAACCACGGCCCAGAGTGCCATGTCCACAGGTTTCTTGAACACCTTCTGCAATGCTGACTCCACCACCTCCCTGGGCAGCCTGTTCCAATGCCTGACCACTCCTTCTGTAAAGGAAAGTTTCCTAATATCCTACCTAAACCTTCCCTGGCACAATTTCAGGCAATTTCCTCTCATTCTATCACCTGATACTAGGGAGAAGAGACCAATTCCCACCTCACTGCAACCTCCTTTCAGGGAGTTGTAGAGAGCAATGAGATCTCTGCTCAGCCTCCTGTTCTCTAGACCAAGTGATGGCAGTTCCCTCAGCCTCTCCTCATAGGACTCACTTTCCAGACCCTTCACCAGAAAGCAGATGTCACACCATTACCTGCAGTCCTACTGTTTTCCATTCTCACCATTCCAGCACTCAAGGCATAGCTCCTGCAGACCTCCATAGTCAAGTGTTTCCAGCTAAACTTGAGCCATAGGCAGTGTTTCATATGAGTTCCCATAGGAACTCAAACTCTTCCACTATGCCAGAAGCTTTGATTAAGTTCAGCATGATTATATGAACCAAACATCTTGTGGTTCTCCCTCACTGCTAATTACAACCTGCTTTGCGGCGGGTGATACTCGGTAAATAACACAGGAAAGCACCTGGTGAACATCAAGCTGCTGATTCATGGCATATCTTTTGGACTCAGGCTGGCACTAGTCTGTTCATGTACCCAGAAATTTGCTGATCAGTCTGAAAATGAAGATTATCAAGTCACTTGCATAAGGCTGTCTCCCACCTCCAAATACTGGAGGGCAACACCTCTAGAAACCTCTGGACTAAATTCCTAAGAGGTAAAAACAAGTAACAGACTTCTGGGATCAATAATCACCTTCCTGTTTATTCCAAGACAGTGTTTCATGTCGAAGTCTGAGCTTTTAAAAACCAAAAGTTGGGCTTCTATTTACTTTTAGCTTTGAAATGGATTTAGGAAGATCATAAATCTAAGTCCTAAAAGTAACAATACTTAGCTTCCCACCACTTAAAGGGTGCCTACAGCAAGTATGGAGAGGGATTTTTATCAGGGAGTTCAGTGGTAAGAGAAAGGGTAAGAAATTCAAACTGAAAGAGCGTAGATTCAGGTGAAATATTAGGAAGGAATTCTTCACTGTGAGGGTGATAAGACACAGAACAGACTACCCAAGAAGTTGCAAGTGCCCCATCCTTGGAAGTGTTCAAAGACAGCCTGGATGGGGCTTTGAACAATCTGGTCTAGTGGAAGGTGTCCCTGCCCACAGCAGGTAGTTTGGGAATAAGTGACCTATAAATTCTCTTCCAACCCAAACCATTCTATGATTCAGGTTTCTGAACATTGCTGCAGCAAGGTTAGAACTTTATTTTCTGAAGCAAGCATGAAATACAAGCAAAAGATGTAATTCTGTGCCAGATGATTAAGACATTTTGTATTTAATTATATCTAATCTAGAATGACATTGTTTCAGTAGGTTTGTGTGATCCTTATTTCTCTGCCTAGATGTTTCTCAGTTGTGTTCTTGCTTGATAGCACTGCAGTATTCACAAGTGAATGTTGATAAGACAGAAATTAGTGTGCAGAGAAATCTCTTCAGCCCTTAGTGGTAGGAGGTTGAAGTTGGGGTAGGAAACAGAGATAGCCACTGTGAAAACAAGAAAGTTTCAGAGGTTTTGTCTGTCTTAGACCCAGCATCTGTGCAGGGCATCGACTGGAGGTGGTGTTTCTTCACAAGTGTGTAAATGCACCTGTGGAAACACCAGAATTCTTTAGGCAATCCTGGCTGAAGAGCAAAGGTAAATGTGTGTTTCGATTGCAGGCTAATGTCTTCCTTCTTCTCTGTCCTTCCTCTCCTCTTTTTCAGTCTATTATTGAACTGATGCATCTTAAGTGCAAGTGTCATGGCCTCTCAGGCAGCTGTGAAGTGAAGACCTGCTGGTGGTCTCAGCCAGACTTCAGGGTCATCGGTGACTACCTCAAAGACAAGTATGACAGCGCTTCTGAAATGGTGGTGGAGAAGCATCGAGAGTCCCGTGGCTGGGTCGAGACCCTCAGGCCCAAATACAACTTCTTCAAGGCTCCAACTGAGAAGGACCTGGTTTACTATGAGAACTCACCAAACTTTTGTGAGCCCAACCCTGAGACGGGTTCTTTTGGGACCCGTGACAGGATCTGTAACGTCACCTCCCACGGGATCGACGGTTGCGACCTGCTGTGCTGTGGCCGTGGGCACAACACGAGGACTGAGAAACGGAAAGAGAAGTGCCACTGTATCTTCCACTGGTGCTGCTACGTCCGCTGCCAGGAGTGTATACGAGTCTACGACGTCCACACATGCAAATAAACCAAGGCAAGACCTTTCACTGGGCTCCAAGTGGAGAAATGGATTTGAGCCTACTTCCTCCAAGGTTGCAGACATGAGAGAAGTCTTCTTTTTTTTTGATATTAAAAGAATAAATACTTTTTTTTTAAAAAAAGGCTGAAACTGGTTGGATAGAATAGGTCTATTGACTTCTGAGCTACGCTGAGGTCAATCTGGCATTCACACAAGTTAAGCCCCACCGATGCCTCCTGCGGGAGACAGCAATTTTTTTCCAAGCTACCAAAAACATAAAACTGGAAAGAAGAGCAGCAGCAAAAGCATGGATCTGCTCTGCTCTCCCCCACCTGAAGTGATTTGTGTGATTAAGTGCTCTTCAAAAGACTTGCATCTTCCTACGTATCTCCCTTTCCCTCAGCCAGGCAGAGGTTGTGTTGGACAGCAGCACTGAAGCTTCCTGACATCTATCTACATACCCAAATGGCCAGACTCTGTGTATACTATGAGCAACAACACCACCAGCAAAAGAAATGAGCAGATAAATATATGATTATTTTTTGGGGGAAAAAAAAAAAGGCAAATACTACTTTGTTTTACCCTGGAACCAGAGAAGTCTACAAATCCAGAACAAGCTGCTCTCTACAGTGGGCAGTCTCTTTGCATCTTCTGAGTAGCTTCTGACAGATTTGACGTAGGATTCAGTGACTCCCATAGAGAGGGAAAAGGAAAAGGAGGGAAAGAGGGAGAATTGTTGATGGTTTCCTGCAAATGCCCTATGGGCACACAGGCGATGTTCACAGTGTGGCAAAGCTCAATGCCTGACATGTGAAGTGGTCTGTGCGTTGAGAAGGAGACGGTCCCATGAACAGAGATGTGGCTCCAGCTGCGGCCTACTCCATGGCTCAGCCAATGAGTCTTCCCTGGAAACATGTGGTGCACAGTGAGTCTCCTGGGGCTGGACACTCGTTGATGGGCATAGGACATCCAGCTCCTCAGCATCCCAGCTTGCTCTTGCAGAGGAGGAAAGGGAAAGTGTTTACCCCTCCCATCTCATTAGAGAAAGTCATCAGCAACAGAGGAAAGTGCACTTAGTCCATCTGTTTTCTGCACCTCATGTACCCTCTGGGCACTTAGCAAAAGCCTTAGACCACAAGTCTGTGGGGAACATGACTCTGAAGGCCTGCTCGTCACCCATTCATTTGCGTGATGGTGAACCAACCCACCGTCATCACCCCCCACAGGCTGGAACAGTTTCAGACTCCAACCTAATTTTATTCCACACCTAATTTCTACAGCCATCTGTAGAAGTGGCACAGGTTTAAATGCACAAAAGCCGAACTCTGAACCCAAATTTGGACACAGAAGTAAGTCTCAGTTTTGCAGAGCTGGCCCATCTCTGCTGTTCCCCTCTCACTTCTCATTTTTGCATGCTGCTCTACTGATTTCAGATCAGGATTGCTAGTTTACAGAAACAGCTCTCACCTCCTCCATGGACATAAAGACTTCAGCCATGTGGGCATCAGGTGTGAGCTTCAGACCATCATCTTGGTATTTGCAACACTGCTTGAGTTACTCTTGTTAGATACTGGTGTAAATGAGTGATGAATCAAACATGGACCTTAGATGCACCTGCCCTGTGTTCTCCTTGCCCTCTGCATATGTTTGGGTTCCTGTCTTGGGAAAAGGACAGTGGATTGGCATTTTTTTCTTTCTCTTCAGCACAGGAAAGGAAATGGGGCATCTAACTCCCAGTATTCCAGAAGAGGGTTTTGTTTGGGTTTTTTTTGTGGCAATATAATTGTGTTGTGTCGGACAGCAGTTTGGCTAGTTCAAACTTGGATGCCTATATAGAGAAATCTGAGTGCTCTTCTCTCCCTGCATGTCAGCTTACTCCTGGGAACCAAAGAAGGGAGTATGCAGAGGAGGCACGGAATAAACAGAGTTTAATCCCATCAGAGAGAAAGCAGGAGGAAATGATGCCTCCAAGGGTTGACTCTGAGTCACAGCGTCTCCTGGGACTACTCCTAGGCTGGTGCAGTTTATGCATCACCCATGTGTCTCAGGGCTGTGCCCAAGGGCACAAGCAAGCTCTGCTTATTGATGAAGGCACTTCTATCAGTGCTCTGCAAAGAGAAGCTGCAACAAAAATGAGAGCAGAGACATAAAAAGGAGCAAAAGAGAGGAAGAGATCAAGAGAGACAAAGGCAAAAATGGAGAGAAAACCAATACCAATCAATTGTATCTGCACATGCAAACATTGCACCCAAGGGATGGTCACATACCAAGTGATAGAGAGCAAGAGGTCACTAAGAACTGGGGGAAAGTTAAACCAATTAATGGATGTATGACTGATCTTTGTAATGCAGTCGAGGGGGGAAGGGAAAACCTGATCCTCACAGCAAACACGGGAGCAAGCCACTGCAGGGGGAAGTGGCCACAGTAACCAACAGCCAAACACAAGCTGTCAAGAAAGCAAAGACTGAAGAAAACCACAGATGTGGTGGGAGATATTGATGAACTGGAAATGATGGGACAAGGGAAGACTTAAGATATGGGTTGATTTACTTCATACCATGCAGTGCTCACTGTCACAGTGAGAGATGTTAGACATGTCCCACCAGATACTGCTGTCAGTGAATGGTGCCCCAACAGCTAAATTGTAAATCGTTGCATGCCATAATCCCTCTCACTCCATTGACTTCAGCAGGGTCACGCCCAAAACTCACCTTAATATTTTTAAGCAAGGTGGTTTCAAACTGCTTCTTTCATACTGTTTCAGTGAAGAAATGGGTTGAAGGATTTGGCTTCCATGCATGGGAGCTGGACTGACCCCGGCCCATCCACAGCAGGCCAACATTCACCATTTCTGTTTCTGCATCAGATCCGAGTCCAACAACACTATCAGGTGAAGCTCTTTGGGAAGCATGGTGGGGGTGGAAAAACAAGCAAGGCATTTGCTGAGCAACTGCCTCTTACGGTGAACAGATTTTGACTGCAGCAGTAGAATTTATTTCTTCTGACCATGACATCTACACTAAGCTATTTATCTAGTTTTCTGCTAGGACCAATGGCAAAAAAAACCAAACAAATCCAGAAGGTGATTCATTATAGCTTAGGATAGTATCTAAGCTGTGTTTGGTAAATTGCCCTCTGGGTGTGCCTCTGTCTTTCCTCTGACTTTAACTAATGAGCTCATACAAGATGATGATGAGCTCTTAGATGGGTACAATCTGGTGATGTGAAGTCCACCATGAGTCAAGGAGGTGAAGATGCAATCTGATCATCAGCTGAGATGCGCTGGAAGTTGTATTCCTTCATTCAAAGCTGGGGTCAGGCTTGAAACAGCTCAGTGGTTGGGGAATTCCACCCTATCCAAGGGATTTTGAACAAAGCCTATGCATATTTGTTTGGGTTTATTATGTAATCAGTTATCCACCATGATGATATGTGTAAGGGGTTGAGTAGCTGCTACTAAAGTCACTGAAAAATGTCTGTGTGAATTCTGTTAATCACCCCAAGTGCATCTGAGGGTCCTAGTCCTGGATCAGTCTCTGCCCATCCATGAGGAGGGAAGAGACACTGCTAGAGGTCTGGGAGCATGCTGAGTGCGTGGACTAGGCCTGTGTCTGACCCCATGACTTTGGAGAAGGGACCTGGGCTGTCACTGCCTGATACACATGAATCTGGCAAGTGTCTTGGGAAAACTAATGTCCCACTGCACTGCCTGCACCAGATGTTCCAAGGCAGGGCTGCCACTCTACAAAAGACTGAGTCAATGGTGGGTAAGGTGTCATCCCTTCCTACACAGCAGCATGTCTTCATTGGTCCCTATTTAGGAGATGGTGTAAATACAACCCAGATCCTTTCTCTGTCTCAACTTCTCTCACTCTGTGAAAATAGTCTTCCTTACTGAGAGGTTTTAGGGTTCAACTCAATATTACAAGCATCTGGTGACATTTTAGATGCCCAGCAACATCCTGTTGGGATCCAGATGTTGCTTTAATGACATGGGATTCCCAAGTCTCAGACCTGGGAAGATAGGTCACAGATTTTAGGGTGTCCAAAATGACGCAAGATGCCTCTGTGTAGGCAACTGAATTGTTCACCTGTTTTCCATCAAAACTTTCCTTCCATCTCAGCTGAGCTGGGACATGTACCAGTCTATAGCCAAGAGGAAAAGGACATTTCCCACAAATTGGAGATGGCCAACTCAACCTCCATGACCCATGATGCCCTTCTCTTCAGCCTTCACTTCTGGTGAGGTTTGTCCTCAGGCAGATGGTTTGTACTGGGGATGTGTCTGGCAGTAGCGTGGAAAAGGGAGATGATACCATCCTACCAGGCAAAACAGATGTAAGAAAAAGAAACAGAAAAGGAACACAATTCCATCCTCTTGCATGCTGCTATCCAACCTTTCCTTTAGCTGAACAGCTGGGCCATCAGTTCCACATCCAACCTCATTAATCACAGTGGAATTACCTGCGAGGGGTGAATTTGGCCTCATCTCTTTTCTTTCTATGAAAGAAATGCAAAGTTTAGGAGGTTTGAGTTTGGGGGGGGGTTTGGGTTTGTTTTTGGGTTTTGTTTTTTTTTTTCCCTTGTTTGGTTTAGTTTTAGAATTTGGGGACTTCTCTTTCTCAGAGAAAAAAACCCCCAAACTAAACAAACAAAAATGAGGTGGGGAAATGCATGATATTTTCTATTTCTTGACCCCTGTCAGCACTGACAGTCTTCTCTTCAAAAGCATTTTGAAGCCTCCAGAATTGTTTTCACTCCTTACAAGGGGCTTCATGTGCAGAACTAAAGCAGTCAGGATTTAATTTTGGGAGAGAACTGAGGAGACAACCACACCATGACATGCAAGATGGTACAGGAATCCCCCACTCAGCACCAACTGCACCAACCCTGAAGACAGAAGCATCATAGTGAACTCTTGTAGAGCTTCTGTATTAGCAACCCTCAGAGAGCCTCTTGATCTGGAATATTTTTTATGTTTTCAGTGCATTCAGATCTGTTACCACAAGGATGTCCATGAATGTATGCACCATGTGTCCTCATGTCCCCATCCTTAAATTCAAATACAGGAGAAACTCTGTGAGCTTTGGGTCACTTTTTATTTTTTTAGCTTGCAAGAGAGGCTTCAGTTCTGAAAGTCTGGGACTTGTTGTTCTTGAGGAGATTCACGGTTACAGTATGAGCACTCTGCAGGAGCTAGGAGTTGTAAATCCCAGCGTTTGAACTGTGGAAACTGCTCCAGGCTCCTCTTCCTGCCTTAATGATATTGTTTTGGGAGGACAAAACAGGGTCATGAGAAGGCACCAAATCAAAGCGCCATCATACCTGGTTAAATGGGCTGCCCATAGGAAAATTACTCCTGGCTCTTCCAGAGACCTGCTCCAGAGCTGAGCCTGCTGCTGAGAAGGCAATGCTCTGAGGTCAGTGGTGTAGCAAATGGTTGGGATGCTTACTTGGATCTGTCAGGTTTGTGCCCAAGCAGCTGCTTGGACAAGAAGCTGGAGAGACAGCATTAGACAGTGGGAGTGAAGTGGGGCTGGGTAGGATGAAATCCCAACTTTCTCTTAGCTGTATGTCTCCTATTTTCTCTCTCACTCCAAGCTAAGCCTTGGCTGTTGTAGGAGAACCTTTTACTGGATTTCCCTTCTCTCACTGGGCAGCAGCAGTAGGATCTTTCTTGATTTTGCCTAATTGTTTTCTCCACAGCTTCACTCATGCTTCCTGCTTAATCTACTGTGCTTCATCAAAAGTTACGGATCCACAGTTCATCAATTCTCATCAAGGAGACAGGACCCTTCTGCCTCAGGCCTCCAGGAGTGCAGATACTTACAGTTAGTGGGATAATGGAAGCTCCTGTGGCCTCCATTTTGAGAAAGGGATGTTTAGTCCCCATTCCCCTTCCAGTGTCTTCATGGACAAATCATTCTACTCTCACTTTGATGCAGTTTCCAGAGATATCTCTGCTGCATCACTGCCAAGCTGGAGGAGATGTCATCATGCACAAACAACAAGCCTGTAGTTAGCTACCAGGCAGTGGTACCTGGGATAGAATTCTGAATGTAAAAGGAGTTGCTGGATACAGCTACCTCCATGCGAGCTGAGTGCTAAACTCTCACCCAAGCCCAAAGATGGGTTCCAGTTGCCTAAACACAGCATCTGGGCTTGAACTGAAACATTTAAGATAGGTGTCTAAAACCATCTGGATGTTCCAGGGTACTCCACTGACTCTAGTAGCTACTGTGAAAGAGTCTGGGCTTCCCTTAAGGCCCGTGGTGTATCTGCAGGATCCATGCAGATGCTTCCAAAGACCCAGGGCACCTTAGATGGCAATAGATGCCTGTGAATGAGCAACTCAGTTGAGCTCCTAGTCAATCAGCAACAGAGGCTAGAGAACAATTCTGCTGGCCAAATCTGTGCCCACGGTAGGTCAAGCTTGATGACCCTCTGGACACCACTGACTGCTGGCCAGATCATCAGATATGGGTGTTTAGTTGTTTAGCTATGTTTGTGGATGTCAACAAGTGTGTGTCTTAATCTATGAGCTGGATCCCACTACCGATGTCTAACGTTTTTAGAGACTTTAGGACAGAGCACAACTTGGTCCCCTCCACTGTATTTCAGTCTTTGCTTTTCTTACACATGTTCTGTGGACTAAGGGAGGTCCTGGACCACACTGCATGGAAGTGGAGGGTGAGGGAACTGTAAGGCTATGCTTCTCGTGGTTTCCTTTCTTTCCAAGTTTCTTCTTATTATTTATTAGTATTTATTTATTTCTCATTATTCATTCCACTCCACCAAAGCTCCTGAAGGCACATCTGATACAGGCATAGGCTGAGCATCACCCAAGTTTCTGAGGGATGGCACCATTTCATCAGAGCTCCTTCCCAACATGCACTTGCTGTCAACTGTTCCCACTCAGAAAGCATAGGAGACCTGAGTCTTTTCAAGGCAGGCTCCCAAAACTTCCAAAATTCTCCTGGGTGTGATGAAATTCTCCCCACTGGTCTGCATTTGACCAGTGGTCAAACAGCCCCTGGTTGCCGCACTGGCTACCTGCCCCTTACTGACTGCAGTTCAGCCTTACTCCTCCCAGTCTCAGATCCACTTGATCTATCTCTTGTGGCATTGCTTCCTGTCACTCTCAGGACAGAACCTGCCCAAACAAGACCTGTCATAGCTTTGGACTATCTGACAAGCCCACCAGCAGTGTGGAAGACATAAAGCACAGACCTGTAGCACCCCAGGGGATTCCCCTCATGGTACAAAACACTCTTGTCCGGCAGTCGAGGACAAGTAGCTTCTTGTGGGTGGGTTTTTTTTCTTTTCACTGTTGCTTTCCCTTCCCACAGACTGTCTGCCCGATTACATCACCTTCTTCAAAGCTACATCACTGTCTGTAACCCTTCCCCAAGCCTGCCCCTGCCCTCAACCCCACCCCACCAGCCCTTTGTACAGTTTGCATGTATGATACAACCTGAAATTCCAAAGCTATTGTACAAAGTAGGATTGTCCCCTTTTTTTGTTTTTTTTTTTTCCTTCTGTTNCTTTTTTTGTTTTTTTTTTTTTTCCTTCTGTTCCCTCTTCAGTATTTTGTTAAGTCTGATGGAATTTTTTTTTTAAATGATTATTTATTTCATGAATAAATGTATATATTAGTAAGAGTATATATTTGCAGAAATAACTCATTGGGACAGTGTTGTTGCTCTGCTGTTGTGCTTGTGACCTCATTGGCTTGTACCCTGTTTTCTACTGACAGCACACTAGCGATGTCTTGTAACTGTTTTTTGTTACCAGTTAAGTTTGATAGATATGTTAACTTTATAATGAAAATTAAAAAAAAAAAAAAAAA
>VWYK01097554.1:19853-31253 GCA_013399775.1 Semnornis frantzii
AAAAAAAAAAGTGTCTTTGCTATGAGAATGGACTGGGAGGTGAACACTGTAATGTGATGTACCAGACAGAATATCCTCCCTGCAACCACACATCCACACCTTGCTTTAAGTGACACAGGTTAAACACCACAGAGAGCTTTCAGCATTCCAGACTCAGCATATTTTCCAGAAATAAATGATAGACATTCTTATTAAAGAGCCCTTGAGATAAGTGTATTTGTCAAGCTGTGCTGCCTGCTCTACCAGGTTTAGCAAGAGCCTTTTTTCTTAGCTGGAGCAAGAAAAGCTCAGAAAAGTGTGGACATCTCAGTCACTCTTACCTTATAGATCCTATTAACCCCTTTTATGAACTAGAGAGGAAAATCTGCTGCTGAGAACTCATTGCTGCCCCAGGGACATATAAAGACATGGTTAGGGGAAGTGTAGAAGACCTCTCCTTTGTAGAACAGACCTTTTTTCCTCTTTGAGTTGGCAGCACAGCCTAATCATGGTCACATTTTGCCCAGGCAATGGGCTTTGCTCACAACGGCCTAGGCTGGTGCCTAAAGAAGTCACCTAGAAATCACCTGAAACTGTTCCACTATCAAGTGGAAGCTATTTGATATGCAGAAGGCTCAAACCTCATTCCCAAGCACAATTCAACTAACTGATATGCACACCAGTCTTGTTGCAAACAGGTAATGAAGCAGCTAACGTCCTTGTAATCAGCAGAGTCAAGAGCTCCATGCTTCTCTGAGGAACAGTGCAATCAGCTTGGCCAAAGGTTTGATTCCCATCAAAAAAATCAGTACTGGCTACACTGCTCTTAAACAAAACCAGGGCCAAGTTCACACACCACCATGGTAGTAGGACCACATCACCTCTCCTGACTATTTTCCCAGTTGCACACTCAAACCACTTTTGGGTTGCACCTGGTCTGCAGCACATGTGCAAATCGAGCTGTACATGCAAAGTTGAGCCAAATACTTCTGAGGCCCCCCAGAGCCCCTGTGCACCAGTCTGGTGGAAAGGAAGCAGCCCTAGTCAGACAGATCTGCATGTGAGCAAGGCATCCAGAGCCTCACCAACCTGCAGACTTGCCACACAGGCTTCACTGATTACAAGGAGCTGGCATTCAACTCACAGGTTCAAACACACAAATGCAGGTGCCCACAGAACCACAAAGAGGCATATGGATGTCCTCTAGGCATTTTGATCTGGAGCATTCTCTCTGTCCTCCAGGTGCTGTTTGAGAACCTCCACAGATCTCATGTAGGTCTGTGCTACTTTAGGCAGCTCCCAGAATCATCAAGCCATAGAATGTTTTGGGTTGGAAGGGACATATAAAGATCATCTAGTCCAACCACCCCACAGTCAGCAGGGACACTGCCAACTACAGCAGGTTGCTCAGAGACCCAAAAAGCTGAACCTGACATGGATCTAGGGATGGGGCATCTACCACCTGGGCCAGTGTTTCACCACCCTCAGCACCAAAAAATTCTTTCTTCTTTCTAGACTAAAACCCCCTCTTTTAGTTTAAAACCATTATCCCTTGTCCTGTTAAAACAGATCCTGCTAAAACAACTGTCCTCATCTTACAGTCCCACTTTATGTACTGAAAAAGCCACCAGAAGGTCTCCCTGGAGCCTTTTCCTCTTCAGGTTGAACTACTCCAACTCTCCTTTCTTCATAGCAGAGGAGTTTCAGCCCTCAGGAAGATGTCTCAGATACCCCAAGACATGTCACAAGGCCATAGACACTAGTCAAGTCAACTGAACCCAATTTAACTGGCTTTGAGGTCTGACTTTCAGGTTCCCATTATTGTTAATGAAATCTAATGAGGGATTCACTTCACCATGAGGCCTGAGTGCCACCTTAGATCCCTTAAGGCATCTGCAATACTATATGGGTTTGGTACATACAATGCTACAGACCCTTTAGGAGATCCGTGTCTTTCTGGGTTGCCAGGGAAATATCCAGAGGAGTGACACAACAATACCACAGACCATAGAATCAGAGAATTATTTCACTTGGAAAAGCCCTTTAAGATCATTGAGTTCAACCATTGACCCAACCACACCATAGCCATTAAGCAATGTCCCCAAGTGCCATGTCCACACATTTCTTGAACACCTCCAGGGATGGTGACTCCACCACCTCCCTGGACAGCCTGTTCCAGTGTCTGACCACTCCTTCAGGAAAGAAATTTTTTCCCAATAGCCAATCTAAATCTAATCCAGGTGAGTACAACTTGAGGCCATTTCCTCTCATTCTATCACTTTGATACTAGGTTAGCAGACCAACAGTAAGCAGACCAACAGCCACCTCACTACAACCTCCTCTCTGGGAGTTTTACAAAGCCTCAGCCTCCTTTTTGCCAGATTAAATGACTCCAGATCCCTCAGTCACTCCTCATGAGATTTGTTCTCTAGGCTCCTCACCAGTCTCATTGCCCTTCTCTGGACAAGCTCCAGCCCCTTAATGTCCTTCTTGTAGTGAGTGGCCCACAACTGAACCCAGAATTCAAGGTGCAGCCTCACCAGTGCTCAGTACAGGAGGACAATCACTTCCCTACTCCTGCTGGCCACACTATTGCTGCTACAAGCCAGGATGGTACTGGGCACCCGTGTTTAGGCAAGCACATTGAAAATTCCATCTCCATTGGTTGCCATGGGATCTTGGGCTCTCCAAGCACATGCAGGCAGCACACTACCTGCTGCTGTCTAGATTTCAGTGTCTTCCTCTGCAAGTTGGGTCCCGTTTGAGCAATCAATTCAAGAGAACATCCTTTGAAGCTGTGAAAACCAGCTGAAAGCAATTCCTAACCAGCAGCTAACCAGGCCACAAAGAAATAAGCTGTGACCCAACCTAATTTGAAAGCTTTGCCATCTCATTGCTACCCAGCCTGGCTTTGGAATTTGCTTACTGATCTGTTTTATTTGCAGGTGTGGATTTTTTTTTCCCCCTCCATCACACAGTCATTTGGAGGCACATAGCCAGATTTGCATTCCACAGGGCTACAATCCGGTCTGGGATTTGCCTGCAAGTGTCAACAGGTGAAGTGTTAACTAATGAACTTGGTGGTAGTGTTAAGGTGAGGTCAGTTCAGTTTCTCTGCAAGATGGTTTTGTGCAAAGACTGCAAGGTTAGAATAGGCTTTGCCAGCCTTCTGAACCAGATATGGGCTCTGGATTTGACCTTTTGGAACCTTGTTCCACTCTCCCTGGTTCATGAGCATCCCAACACCAGAAAGCTCATCTGGTATTTTACAGGAGAGAAGGTACAGCAAGGCTGTCTTGTCCCCCCAAGCACCTGAGCTCTGAGAAATAACATGGCTTAATAATATTTTCCCCTGGGATATGTGAGACCAGGATCCTTCTCAGTTCTCTAATATCAGTGCAAGTCACAGCAGGGAAGATTTAGTTTGGCTATTAGGAACAATTCTTCACAGAAAGAGTGGTCAGGCATTGGAACAGGCTGCACATGGAGGTGGTGTAGCCACCATCCTTGGAATCACAGAATCACAGAAAGGGACCTCTGGAGATCATTTTGTCCAGCCCCTCCTGCCAAAGCAGGTTCACCTAGGGCACTCCACACAGAAACACACAAGTTTTGAAAGAATGAAGAAAAGGAGATTCCAGGGTTAAAAACATTTAGACATGGCACTTTGGAACATGGCTCAATGGCCATGGTGGTGGTGGGTCAGCAGTGGGACGTGCTAATCTCAGAGGTCTTTTCCAACCAAAGAAATTCTGTGATCCTGTGTGGGAAACAGCAGTGGTAATGGTGGTGGGATGCTAACTTCTACTGAGAATTTCTTTCATGCATCCAAAGAGTCTTGAACCTGTTTTTTCTGTCCTAATCAATGCTGTTGGGTATGCAGGCAGTGTCTTTCATCCTGGAAATATCAAGGCCTTCATGCAAAGTGGGATAGCTTCAGTGAGAAAAGTATCTCACAAGCAAGGACAGCCTGGCAGCATATGGAAATCCAAGTGCAAGCCTCCCGTCCCTATCAGACAGAGATTTGAAGCTGCAGCCAATATCTCAGCTGAGTCACCAGCCCTTCCTGAGTGACTGATAACTCTAGTCTAGTCTTGAGCAACCTCATTGCAATTTTGGTTTCAACAAACTGCTGCTTTTCAGAGGAGAAATGCTTCCTCTGAAATTGCTGCTCCCTCTGTTCCTCATACCAATCCCTCACAAGCCATGCACCTGAATTCCAAGTGCTCTCAAAAGTGAAGAAGTCCTTTGGGTTCCACCCGCTCTTTAGACCCAAGATCACAACAGAGACTGTCTCAGTAGCCTTGGGCTAGTCAGTGTGAACAATGATGGGTGAGTTCTTTGACAAAGACTTGTCCCTTTTGCACGTAGACTCTGATGAGACACAACTCCTTCAAACACCTAGCAGATTGGTTTTATCTTCCACATTTATCTTCCTAGATCAGGACAGCAGTCTGGACTTCGCAGCAGAGAATTATCTCAGGCATGCTTTCTACAGCCTCCATTGGGAGAGTAGAATCATCGAATCATAGAATGGTTTGGGTTGGAAGGGACTTCCAAAGGTCATCTAGTCCAACCCTCCTGCAGTAAGCAGGGACATCTTCCATTAGATTAGCTTGCCCAGAGCCCTGTTGAGCCTGATCTTGAATATTTCCAAGGATGGAGCCTCAGCTACCTCCCTGTTCTGGTTTTCCATTACACCCATGGTAAAGAACTTCCTCCTAACATCCAACCTAAATCTACCCTTTCTTAATTTAAAATCATTGTTCCTCATCCTATCACTACAGGTCCTTGTAAACAGTCCCTTTCAAGCCTTCTTGTAGGCCCCCTTCAGGTACTGGGAGGCTGCAGTAGGGTCTCTCAATGAAGTGAGGAGAGCAGGACAAATAGAGTCTTGAAGGGGGTAAGGGAAGGACTTTGGCTGATATTAACAGCTAAATCAATAATCACACTCATTACTGGTTCACCCATGTAGTGGGAACACCATCCCCCAAGCATGGCAGTCACCCAGAAGGAGTTTGGCACATGGAGGGTTGGCAAGGAACTAACCTCTACACTTGTTAATGAATGACAGTTGAGTGGTCCTCAAGTGCTCTGAGTAAGTTCCCCAGCTGCTCTTACACGCTAGTAGGGAGTGCTCCACACACCTCACCTTAGCAGCAGATGTTCCTGTGGTGAAGAGGAAGGTTACATATTAAAAGGCAAGAGACACTCCAAATTCATATGGAATAAAAGACAACTAAGAGGCTGGCTGCACAACGTTCAGTTATTTTTTTCTTTACTTTGGTGTTTTGACATCTGAGGAGCACAGTGAGTTCTAGGTGCCATTGCCACAATGACAGTTTCAGTCATAATCATACTCTTTGTTTCATGATGGTGTCTCTGGTGCTCATCATAGCTGAAGACCACCTCAAGGGCTAGGTTATGTGCAAGTACAGAAGAAGGTGGTGGGCCCTGTCCTAAAGAACTTCAAGTTCAAGTGGCTAATCCCTACTTAACCCTATTTACATCCATCATTGCTGCTGAGAAATAAAACCAGCTCCTAGCCATTGCTGCAGGCTGCCTGAGCCACTCTGCCTGTAGCCACAACAACCATATTCAAGGAGGCCACAAAGTTGTCCATGTCAAGCAGAGGTCTTGAACATCACCTGAAAGCAAAAATGACATCGAGTTAGTAGCAGTGTCTGGTTTGACTAGAGAAAAGGAAGGTCCACCTTTCAGCATCATTTATCAGACATGTCATGTTAAGGAAATTACTTTTTTGCACTTGTGGCTTGGAATTGGTACAAGCCAATAAAAAAAGTTAAGAGTTCTGCTAGCTCACCAAGCATGTGGTTATACCCTGCTGGCATAAAGAGGATGGGAACTGCTCTGTAAGCAGAGGCCATGGGGCGCAAGCTGGCATGATCTGCAAAAGAAATCCTTGGAGCAGCCAGACCTGGGGAGGCAGAAAGGGTTGAAAGGTGAACACAGAACAAATATCCACCACTTCTCCCAGTATTAAAAGCAGAAGACATCCACTGTAGTTAGCAACTGCAAACACCACAAAAGGGTGTTTCTTCTCGTGGGACAGAGGTTGACAGTAGAAATCTCTGCTGCAGGGAGCTGTAGGTATTTAAATTTATCTGAATTTAAAGATTAACCAGACAAAAAGTACTGAGGAAAAAAAATGTATGAGGGAAGTTTTCACACTCAAAGACAGAACTCCCCCATCAGAAATCCCAGCCAGGGGTTGCTGGGAGTTGGGCATGTGCCAATGGAACTATCACCCTCTGCTTGTCCTGTTCTTCTGCTCTACCCCAGGCACCTACTCTTGGCCTCTCTCAGAAGCAGAAGACAGGGCAAACACAACCTGCTGTCTGAGCCAGCACAGCTGGAATGTAAATGTCCATGAAACAAACCTGGCAGAGACCAAGGTTGCTTCTACAATTCAAGGAGGAAATGACTCTCAGGGGGAAAAAAAGTGACTTATTCCTTCAGTCTGGCTAAGAAACTTGAAGACAGTGGTCATCCCACATTAACTTTAAAAAGTTTAAAAGTCAGGCAAATCTTTCCACTCAAGAAACAGAATGGGATGTGTCCAGCAAGAAGTGATTTGCATGACCTGCCTTTGATGTCTGTTTCAAGAGATGAATCTTACCCTAAGGGTGACTCTCTTCTGCCTTGACTGCAAAGCAAGCCTGGGCTGACTAAGTTGGACCTGGGCATCTAACTTTTAGAGGTATAAAACAGGGCTGATGAAACCCTCCCAACCTTGAAAGCCTCACCTCAAATTTACAGGAACCTCAACTCTCAGGTAGAACATAGAAAAAGTACCCAAAGGAGTCTTAAACACTGAAGAAAATGCACGTATAATTCAAAACTAGTTTATAGAGGCTAATTTCATTTTGACACCAGAATTTGCTTTGAACCCCTCAGGTTTACATGCCAACTCCTGTCCCAACAGTAGTTCCTTCTGAGAAGTCTACAATGCATACAATCCATAAGAAGGATCAGCTCTTGATAATTGCAGGAAAGGAAAAGTGAAGGCTACTTCTAACTAAGAAGAAACTTGTAGCTGAGGACGCCAACCCTAATTTAATTTCTGATTTTAAAATGGCCTTAATGTCTGTCCAGACCATTAAAATACATCCTTAATGGGAGTAATCTGAACAGACTCTATTCAGCTGCTGAAGAAGCACAAAAGGTTTGAGTTGAGTCAGCTGGATTTTGACTCTGTGGTTAGAAGGAATCCAGGTAGCTCACACTCTTCTTGCTAAGCCTTCCTTAGCAAGGAGTCTTTCAGAGTATAGCAGCCATGGTGAGTGGACACCACTTTCAGACCAAGAGTCATAAGGTCTGCTGTCTCTTCATTTCCACAGGGTGTGGAAATGTCAGATTCAGGAGCCGGGTGTAAATCTGTATTGAGGGGGTGACTCTGAAAAGTAAATTGAAGGGGCTGTAACTCTGCAAGTGCCACAAACTCAACTCATACTGGAGGTTTTTAAGGAAATTATGAATGTACTGTGGGAAAAGAGAGAAAATGCTTTGGGGCATTTCATTCCTAGCCTGCTGAGACTGACTACTAATGAGAAGGAAATGATCTGTCCCATTGGGAAGCAAAGTTAGTTCCAGTTTGTGAGGACAGGTGGATTTGCACTTATTTATTCTAAATGCATCGTTTCCTAGGATCAGAAAACTACAATTTCCCCTTTTGTTTGGAATACTCCAAAATGTCAGGCTGACACAATGCTTTCCAACTCTAAATGCCTCCAAATAAATGGCAGACAAAAGTTGTTTCAGATTCTAGATCGTTTCAACACAAGGGTATCTGAAGGTTGAGAACCAGCAGGTTGGAGAAATAACACATACTGGGAAGAAGTCCTCTACATGCTTCTTTGACATGCTCTAAATTCATGGTCAGATATTCTTTTTTGACTGCTCCAGACCACATCAAACACTCTCCATTTTGAAACCCCTCCACTAAGGGCCATCTTTTCCATAAAGCTTCTCTGACCTCCTAAGTGACCTTCTTAGTACTCATCTTCTGACAGTGCTGTCATGTATGACCATAGGCAGGCAAAAACCTGTGACTTACAAAGCTCCAAAGAGTAATTATTCCAGTCTCCTCAGCCCAAGGAGATGCATCAAAATCCACCCCTGAAGCGGAGTATCTCCCTGCAGATACTGAAGGTAAGGATCACAGGGCTCTAGGCCAACCTGCTCTAGTTGAGGATGCCCCTGCTAAGTGTAGAGGTGGTTGGACTGGATGACTTTTGGGGGTCCCTTCCAACCCAGACCATTCTGCAATTCTGCGAAAGCCAACCCCAGGCAGACGACGTTTAACAAGGACAAGTTGGAAAGTGTAATTGAGCATTCCTCCATGACTTGAGTTCCACTTTTGGCTTCCTTGTTCACCAGGGCAGCATGGAGGGACACCTGGTGGCTGAACACCCCTCTGCAAGCAAACCCATTCTCCCAGGACGTGTCTTGGCTGAGGTGGTGTTCTCCAGAAGAATGTGTACCTTCCAAGGCACTCTGCCCTTCAGTTCACTTGGAGCACCAGCACGCACCTCCCTATCTCCCACTTCAATAACAAATCTGCCATCTGTTCGTTGGGGTAAAAAAGGAACCCTGCCAAAAATGTGTCTGACAAGACAAACAGATCTCTTCTTGATGCCTCAGACACAGGATTTCGGTGGAAGCTGCTGAGAGAACTGAAAGGAACTGGGCGTAACTCACCTCTTTCTCTGTTGGGACAATGGTAGGAGGCCTGGGAGTTAGAAGAAGGGCAAGTCTAGGTCTGCACATGAGCAGCTTCCTGTAAGCAGCAGATTCAATTCCTTTTGCTCTAAAAATACTGCTGCCTATCGTCTGAACTCAATGCCCTGTGGAACGCACAGGAGCAGTCGCACAAGCATTGTCCTGGTAGAAGACAACAGCCAGCAGGTACATATTGTCCCCTGCACTGCAATGCCACAGTCCCAGTGTTCAGCTATTATGTTCCAAATACAGCTGAAGGTCACAATTATACTGTCTGCATTGTGTTAGGGGCTACACCAACACAAAAAGGCTCAAATCTCAATGAGATGCTGCACAGCCTTAGTGCAGCAAAACTGTTCAATGTAGCTGGTGCTAAGGAGTCCTCCTGCCAGGATGGGCTCAAGATTTTTTTTTTTTTAGTTCTAATTATGGCACAAACCAAAGGTTGGCTACTGTGCATGGACATAATGACAAGCACTCTGTGCCCCATGGCTGCTTAAAATAGGCAGGAAGGGTAAATAACAGAATCACAGAATCATATGCCCCCTCCCTGGGGATGTTCAAGGCCAGGTTGCACAGGGCCCTGAGCAACCTGCTCTGATGGAAGGTGTCCCTGCCCATGGCAGAAGGGTTGGAACTGGGTGATCTTAAAGGTCCCTTCCAACCCAAACCATTGTCTGATTCTGTGACAGAACATTAGAATGGTTTGAATTAGAAGATAACTTTAAAGATCATCTAGTCCAACCTTTGTAGTGACCAGGGACATTTTCAACTAGAATAATTATATAACAAGTAACTTTGTTATGGAAGACAAAAATATCTCATTGAGGGGGTGCAGAGAAACAGGGAAGGCAAACAAAATCTTAAGCATTCCAGTCCTGCCTTCAAGCCCGTATTTCTCATCCCAGCCCTCTCTCATTTCACCTCAGAGACCATCTAAAGGATGTCGATTAATCAGGCCTTCAATTTCTCCTTTTCTAAACAAAACACTGGCAAAAAATAAGTATTTCTCCCACCAGGCTTCTTAAGAAGCTCCTCTGCATCTGTCAGCAGAGGTTCAGATGGGGCAAGGGGTTGGTTAATCCCTGCAGCCTTCCAAAGCAAAAACTGCCTAAAGAGCAGCTTTTAAACCAGCAGCTGGAAAATAATCCTACACAGCCACTGTCAATAATTCCTCCTAATCCTTCACTGTGTGACTAGTGCAGAAACCTTCTCAAGATCTTAAGACCTGGGGTACTGCTGGAGAGGACACACCTTCACCTGCCGTTAATCTCTCCAGACTCTAAACCTGAAGAGTCACCAGCATGGTCTAGAATGGTCTGCTCATGGGATAAAGTAAAAGGCAAGAAGAAAAAAAGATCAAAACAACTTTGTTCCCCACTGTTGTCCCACATTACATTGTTTTCTCAGCATTCCAAGAACTTCTGAAGCACAGAGTCAGTTGACTATCACTGTTTCTATTTTGCTTTGCTTGTCTTTACTGGACAAGATTTTTAGATCAGAACTTCAGTCAGGCTTAGGAGGCCAAAGGTAACACCACAATGGTGCTGTCTGGTAAGGTCACTCACTCAGTTTCCCATGGTTTTCCACCACCATTTCTTTGGCTACTGAATCAACACCCATAAAAATCCCCCAAGTCAGTCTTGTTTCAGGCAAACTGGAGCACTTCCTCCTGCCAAGACCAAGCTGGTTTCTCCACTAACTGTAGTCCAGTCTCATGAGTGCAGCTGAAAGTCTTTCCTGCCAGTGATGCCTCCCAGTGGTGACATGAGTCTGGTTACGGAGCACACAGAAATGGGCATGAGGTTCACTGGGTAAGTTGCTTTCTTCACCCACTGTTCACCAAAGCAGAAGTTAGCAGGTGCCAAGGTAGTTAACCTATGTTGCCCTTCCAGCTTTGTGACCACAGCATAGAAGCATCTCATGGTCTTTACCTCTCTGACAGAGCAAAGCACACTTGCTTTTGTTTCACAGATGAGGAGCAGAAGCACAAAGAAAGTGAAAGACCAGTCGTTTCACCTGACTTTGGTCTTCTCAAATTTATGTCAAGACTCTTGCTGCCCTCAAGAGAGACAGATGAGCATATTCCACTCCACAGTCTTCTGAAATGAGACTTTGATTTGCCACACCTTGAACTTACTCTGCTCCTGACATGGATGCCATAAATAGAATCATAGAATGGGAAGGTTGGAAGGGACCTCAAGGATCATCCAGTTCCAACCCCCTGCCATAGGCAGGGACATCTCCCACTAGAACAAGTCACTCAAGGCCTCCTCCAACCTGGCCTTGAACACCTCCAAGGAGGGAGCAGCCACAACCTCCCTGGGCAACCTGTGCCAGTGTCTCACCACCCTCACTGCAAACAACTTCCTCCTAACATCCAGTTCCAATCTCCCCTCTGCCAGTTCAAACCCATTGCCCCTTGTCCTGCCATTACAAGACCTTGTCAATAGTCCCTCCCCAGCCTTTCTCTAGCCTCCTTCAGATACTGGAAGGCTGCTATGAGGTCTCCTGGAAGCATTCTCCAGGCTGCAGAGCCCCAAATCTCTCAGCCTGTCCTTATAGCAGAGCTGCTCCAGCTCTCTGATCATCTTTGTGGCCTTCTTCTAGAAAACTAAATCTCTCCAACTAGCTGCAAAAAGGTGTAAGACCAGCTTGGAATAGACTTTTTTTTTTTTT
>VWYK01097555.1:0-11640 GCA_013399775.1 Semnornis frantzii
CTGCCCATTATATACCTATCACTTCTGGGACCACTTATGCTGTCTGCTGCCACAAGGTTAGGCTGGAGGTGAAAGAAGTTGTGCCACATCCTATCAATCCAGCAGCATGCACACAAAACCTGTCTCTTTGCATTTGTTATTTGGAGAGACCTTTATACAAGCTGTCCTCTCTCCATGTGCTCCTGCTCTGGCCTCTTCTGTTTTAGGGAAAGTTAAAAAAAAAAAAAAAATGAAAAGAGGACACTCTGAGAAGCATTTAAATAAATAGAGTAGATCCCAACCAAAAGAAAACTTTCATCAGCATGCTAACCATTTAATTTCCTCCCTGTCACAGCAGTGAATAATCAGATGGATTTTGGTTGTTTCTAATGGTATTTATTTTTAAGTGGGTATTCCTCCCAGTCACAATAGCAACAGTGCTGTAGTTGGGCCTTGATGTTTTTTGCACCTGAACCTTCCAGTAAAATTCTCTCAGAGCAATTCTATTTAATACTTCCCAGCAAAATAGTGGGCCATGAGAAGATTGCCAAGATAATGCAGATCAATTTAAATCAGGCACCAATGGCACAATTCAATCAATGAAGCCCTCAGAGCAAATGCAGACCCATCTCTCCACACCACATGAAGGGTAACACTACTGTTGCTGGCACTCTACTGCTCCTCATTCACATCTAGTTAGTCTCTATCAGGACAAACACATTGGTTGTCCTGCTTTGAAGCCATCAGGTTCTCCAGTTGAAAAAGTGCTTCACAGAATTACAGAACCATCCAGGCTGGAAAAGACCTCCAAAATCATCAAGTCCAGCCTATAACCTAACACCACGACATCAGCTAAACCATGCCACCAAGTGCCACACCCAATCTTTTCTCAAAGACCTTCAGAGGTGGTAACTCCGCCACCCCCCACTTCTCACACTAGTGCAGATAATAGTTTCTAGAGGATGTGCTGCCAACCCATCTTAAACAATCCTGCAATTATTTAAGAAGCATCTACCTTTTTTTCAGTGCCTGTTGATTGCTACCAATATAAAGCTAAATTTTGGAGCAGTTGCAAGCATTAAAATACTTTTTCACCTGTTTTTGCATGTAAACTCCTGGTGTTTTAGCAGCCCCAGCTTCCGTTCAGTCCCGGGAAGAGCTGAGGAGAGTAAGGAAGGTGGAATGCACTCTGCAAGGGCTCCACAGCTACAGAGTCAAAGGGAAGGGAGAAGAAGAGGAACCCAGAGCTTGCCTTGAGCTCCCTTCCATAATTCTGTAATTAAGGAAATTTCTTAGCAATCAAACAATTGCCATGGACGTCACCTCCCCAGCAAATTACCGCTACTCCTCACAGCCTCGACCGCTGCCAATAATTCTTGGTAAGCACAAAGGTTAAGAAACCTGCAACACCTATTGGATAGCTCTTGTAAAAATGACAGACTGTCAGTGAATCATAGCTTTATTAGCCACCAATTACCCCAGCCTATAAGAAAACTGCCATAATTAAGCTTCCTATTGCTATTTCTCCACCTTTCTTACCTTTGGCAATAAAATCTTAGCACGGCTACTACTTCTATTTTACTGTAAGAGTCATGCTATGGTTTTACTACAAGAGAACATTTATCAGTTCAAGTCTGTGGTTTAAAAAAATTAAATTGGGGATATTTTCTCAGTTTTCTAAGAAAGTACTGTAACAGTTGAATAAGGAGAGGTTATTTTAACGTCCAAAGGCTATTGTTCCTTTTTTTTTCTTTCCTCCCCAAAATTGTCTGGAGCCAGACAACACAAGGCTGCTGTGCCCTGGGCTAGAATGGAAGGGGGGGTGTGTGCCTGTTTACAATTACTCCATTCCTGCTTTTAATGAATCTTTCTGAATGACCACTAAGTGCTGGTTTTGTTCTTTGGAACAAGGGACCTATTACTGAAGGACTGAAAAAGGAAGGAAAAGGGAAAACAAACGGAAAGCTGCTTTCAGCTGCATGTCCCGGAGGTAATCTGCTCTGCAGCCACAAGACTGTCCTTACACATTTGCAGCCTCTTTTCTTCCTCTGTCCTGACATGCTAACATGGAACAGTTGAGATAAGGAGCAGCAAGAGAATATCAGAACTACAGTAAAAATTCAGTGATACCTACTAAAATATGAACTATATTAGTCCAATGTGTCTAACTACAACTTAATCACATTTGGCCACCTGTAAGCAAGCCTTCCAGAACCAGGATTTCAAGAGGATGAGATGGGTCACATTTGTATTAATTGTTATCTACCTTCTCTGCACACCATCTCACAGTCACCATCTTCAGGAACCCCAAATGGACATTCCAGATAACTGCCTCCAAGACAAAGGAAAGAGCTAAAGTGTCCATTGTGCTTCCTTGAAGGGGCCAAAACATCAGAAACTGTACTGCTAAATACTGGGATACAGGGATTTAAACCGAAAGATCAACAACTTGCAAACTACCACAGATCTTTCACTGAATATCTTAAGAATTTGGTCAAGAATCACTTAGGTTGGAAGAGAGCTTTAAGATCATCAAGTCCCAGCCACTAACTCAGCACCACCAAGTCCACCACTAAATCACAGTCACTAAGCACCACATCTACACCACTAAACCACTTCCTCTTCTCTGATCACTTTCACTGAGCAACCTGGCTTTCTGAATTTTTCCCTAGGCTGGTGAAGTTGCAAAGCATAAGACCTAATTCTTAGTCCAGGAGCCTGATGAGACAGAAAGGTGGTTCGGATTTAGCTCTTACCCTATCTTAGTACAACATTGTCCTTTATTACAAGCACAGAGAGAAATACATTTCACCATTAACCCACAAGTATCATAATGACAATTAACACTTTCTCCTTCAACAAAGTAGTTTCAGAAAATTCTGTGGTGCAGATATATGAAAATGGCACTACCTGGTTTGGTTTCACAGAGTCATTGAGGCTGGAAAATACCTCTGAGATCACCCAGTTGTCTACAACCTAACACCACGACACCAGCTAAACCATGCCAACAAGTGCCACATCCAATCCTTTCTTGAAGACCTCCAGGCATGGTGACTCCACCACCTCCCTGGGCAGTCCATTCCGGTGCCTAATCACCCTTTCCATGAGCAAGCGCTTCCTAATAGCCAACCTAAACCTGCCCTGGTGCAGCTTCAGACCATGCCCTCTTGTCCTGTCATGAGTTGCCTGGGAGAAGAGCCTGATTCCCCACCTGACTGCAACTTCCATTCAGGGAGTTGTAGAGAGTGATAAGGTCCCCTCTGAGTCTCCTCTTCTCCAGGCCGAACCCCAATTCACTCAGCTTCTCCTCATAGAACTTTCCTTCCAGTCCACTCACAGCCCACTCCCCTCCCCACGTTTGTGTGGAGTGGTTTAAATACTCTAACACACATTTATTGAAACCTCCTTAGAGCCACAGAGTTGGGGTAACATAGCCATGCCAAATTTATGCAAGTGAACCAACATGCATCCCAGCAAATCACCATCATTTTCTACATGCACAGCTGAGCATTTCACTGAAAATGCTGCTTAGAAGAAATTAGTTTTCCTCTTATTCTCAAAAAACAATGTTTTTTGACTTGCTATGGTAGTTTATTTATAAAGCTGACTGGTGGTAGATAGTTTCAAATAGTTACTTGTTCATCATTTATGACATTTGTTTGATTTGAAAAGCCATCAGCTAGATCCAAGCTTGTATAAACCTAAGTTGTACATGCCTGTACTTTGGAGAAGTATTTGCACCTAAACCAAACATCTTACTATCCACCTGCTGCAAAATAGGGCAAAGAGGGCATGGCTTGGCATTGCTCTTCTGCTTGCCTATTCATACTGTACAGAAGTTGTTTTTATTTTTCCCCTGTTAATTGCCAGCGCGGTGCTGCAGGAGAGGTAGCTACAAAGCAGGAAAAGCAGGAAGGGAAAGAACATCATCTAATAAATCCATACTATCTCAAAGCAGGGAGAAAAGGAAAAGAGAAAGGAGAAAGAAGTAAGACAGGAAAAGGTAGGTTAGTTTTTGTCTTTTCTTACATTTAGAGAAGCAACAAATTATAGAATCATTAAGGTGGAAAGATACCTCTAAGATCATCAAGTCCAACCTTCTATCCAACACCTCCATGACCATAAGATCATGACCTGAAGTGCCAAATCAACTATGTTCCATTTATCATTACAATCAGCACTGGACACAGAGAGGAAAAAAAAAAAAAAAGGAATATATATTAAAAAAATAAAATTAAAAAAAAAGAGGCTATTACAGTATTATTTCTACTTCTGTGAAAAGGAGCAGTGTAAAATAAAAGTCTCCATGAACACAATTAATTGGTATGCACACATGGGATTCCCACCCTATAAAAGTGAAATAATTTAGCATATTGATTAATCCCAGGTGGCTTTGCTACAGCTCACCATGAAGGATTTGGCAACACTTCTGCAGCCAACATTATAAAAGCAATAATAAAAATAGAACCATAATAAAAAGGCTTGCAACAACGTATTCTCTCAGAAAGTATTGGATAAAGCAAGGAACTACTCTAAGTGAAATTTAAAAAAAATAAGCAACCACTATTCTACAAACCCAGTACCTGTCAGTTTTAGTATCTGATTTCCCACATATCTTTGACAGAGCCTGTTGTCAGCCGAGAAGCATTCCCTCTGTACTTTCCATCCTTCAAGCTGAGCAAGTTCTTACACACTTGGAACCATCATGACTCATATGATGCCAAGAAGTTGCATTACCTTTACACTTTCTATGCGGAAACCAGGTTTTGCCTTTCTGCTCTCCTACAGTGGTGTTTAAAATGCATTTTGTCCCCACAAAGGCACCCTACAACTCAAACCAAGAGGTCTCAGTTACCACACTTTTACTGCAGCAAATAAAGAAAGATGTGCCGCGCAAAGGAATCATAGAATGGTAAGGTTGGAAGGGATCTCAAAGTTCATCTACTTACAACCCCCTGCCACAGGCAGGGACACCTCCCACTAGTACAGGTCACTCAAGGTCTCAGCCAACCTGGTCTTCAACACGTCCAGGGAGGGAGCAGCCACAACCTCCCTGGGCAACCTGTGCCAGTGTCTCACCACCCTCACTGTAAAGAACTTCCTCCTAATATCCAGTTTCAATCTCTCCTCTGACAGTTTAAAACCAGTGCCCCTCCTCCTGTCATTGCAAGAACCTTGTCAATAGTCCCTCCCCAGGCTTCCTGTAGCCCCTTTCAGATACTGGAAGGCTACTCCAAGGTCTCCTGGAAGCCTTCTCTTCTCCAGGCTGCGGAGCTCCAAATCTCATAGCCTGTCCTCATAGCAGAGCTGCTCCAGCCCTCTCCGCATCTTTGTGGCCTCCTCCGGACCCAGTCCTTCCTGTGCTGGAGGCTTCAGAACTGCACACAGGACTCCAGGTGGGGTCTGAGGAGACCAAAGCAAAGGGGTAGAATCCCCTCCCTTGCCCTGCTGCCCACACTGCTCTTGCTGCAGCCTGGGACTCAGTTGCTGTCTGGGCTGCACTCACACTGCAGGCTCATGTTGAACTTTTCATCAACCCAGATCCCCAGGTCCATTTCCTCAGGGCTGCTCCCCAGACATTCACCACCCAGCCTGTGGTGTGCGTTTGGGATTGTGCCTACCCAGGTGCAGGACCTTGCACTTGGTCTTGTTGAAGAGCCACCACAACACAAGACAACTGCCTTTTCAGCTCTCTATCTGTCCTGGATTAAGATCTTCTAGTCTTCACTTGTTGAGGATCCTCCAAGCTCCAGGAAGCAGAAGGTGACTAATATCATCCATTACAAGGACTTGCATTCATTTTAAAACATAGACATGACAAAACACATTTATGTAATATTTATTCCTAAAATCGGGACAGCTTTATTACTTGAATCAATAGAAAATCCATTGTGTAATCTGGCTAAGATGCTCATCTCAGTGAACTGTATGGCAGCAATTGCCAAGAGCTATTCCTCTCTTCTCTGATACTTTCTTCAATTCAGTTCTTCCATTAGCCACTTGCTGAGCATTGTTTTCCACCAGTCAGCCACTGATCCACTCAACATGGTTATTTCCTTCAAGTAAGAAGGAACACCAACAGCTGTTTTCATTCCCTTTTCTTTCCCATTCACTGTTGGATTCGCTCTTGCCTCCTTTCTACTCATGTTCAGCCAAGATGAAAACCGTGACAACAAAAGTCATGTTCCGTTATCTGCAAGTTGTTGTACTCCCTGAAGGACTGAGATCCACGAACCTCCTCTGCAGCACTATACCAGCACTGGCCACCTTGTTCCATTTGAGAGCACAGCACCAAACTATTTTTATATCATCCCTATACTGCTCAGCATATATCTTAATGCTTTGTTTGTTTTTCCATTGTTGCTGCACTCAAAGCAGATATTTTCACTGGCATTGAGCCATCCATAAGTAATCCCTCAAACAAATACTTGGCACTCACAAAATCTCAGGCAGGACCCTACAACATGCACACACAGAAGAACAAAATAAGGTTGCAGCTGCCCTTAGAGGTCTGGTAAACTTTCAGCATCTTTAGAATCTTAAAAGCATCTTGTATCAGATTCCCCCTATGGATTATGGAAGGTCAAAAGAAGAGTTCTCTGCAAGGAAAACCAGAGAACAGGGCACACTGCTGACAACAGCAACTTGGGGTCTGTTCCTCTTACAATGGGCAGGGACAGGGTTATTCTGTACAGTGCTAGGCACAATATAGTCCCAGTCTATCATCAAGGTTCCCAATAGCCTTCCTGCATATACTAACCTAAAAAACAATCCACAGACCAGACACTTTCCATCTGGATGAAGAGAACAATTTGTGGTGGCAGGAGGATGTTATTCTGTATGTGGACCAGCCAGTGGAAAGCCCTACCACAGATACGCAGCCTGTGGACTGCACCAGTATTGGAAAGGCAGCAGAGAAATGACTTCTTTTAAGACTTGGTTTCTTTCTCTGGCCCTAAGGAGCAATGTGGTCCAGTGGTTACCAACATACAACCAAACACAGACTTCTCTGAAAGTCTGGGTGACTAAATGGATGCTATTTAAGAGCTCTGGTACAGTTACAATTAGACCTCTGCTTCTCCACAAGTATCTAATATGACCACAAGCAACATCTCAATCATGTCATTCACAAAGAGGGTGAGCACTCCTTGCTTGCCTTCCATCTGTGATATTGTGGCACAACAGCTATAAAACACATAGAATTCACATTCACTCAAGAGACTAATATGTGGGCTCTTTTTGGATGCTTTTGCACTTTTCTTCACCACAAAGAACAGTGGGGGAGCTTCTGAACTCTCATCTCTTCCCTCTCCCCAAGCCCAAAGTTTAGCTTTTAGCTTCTCAAACAAAAAACATCACGGAAGATGAAACTGCAGTTAACACACAGAAAGCAATATGTTGTCCAGACTACCCAAAGCACAGACATGATGTTTGCAGAACTTTGTGATAAGCTGATTACATTTGCTGAACAAATATATTTTCTGTGGCCAAATCTAGGTGAATCCTCCCAGGGAAAGCAATTCTCCTGTTTGGATCATCACCAACGCTCCAAGATGAAGAGCCTGGAGTATTTCAGTGATTTGATTTAATCTTGACAAATTATTCCCTTCTCTCCTTTTTTTTTTTTTTTTTTTTCCCCCCAGTTCTCAGAATCAGCTACAACACTATAATGAAAACTTAAAGGGTCATCCCAAAAGAAAGAGCAAGCCCAGGGCATTTCACAGAATCACACAGGATTAACCATGTTGGAAAGACCTTCAAGATCATGGAGTCCTACCTATCACCTAACACCTTCTGATTAACTAATTAACTCTGGCACTAAGTGCCTCATCCAGTCATCAAACTCTTCAATTAAAGTGGTTCATGTGAGACATGATTTCCTTAGTGGTACCTATAGGTTGTGACACCACCACAGTAGTCAAAGAATGAGATGAGAAATAATCAAGGCTTTGGGGTTGCTTCCCTGTTTTACTTACACATACATGCAAATGTTCTTTGACCCCGAGCTTTTTTTTGTCTTGGCACACATCATTCAGGGAAAAGGTACAGATACATCAGCAGAAAACCTCCTCCTGTTGGAGTATGTGGTCACTCTCTCAGAGCCTTCTGCCAGTTCAGCTAGAAAGAGCCAGCTCCTGAGGATGCCCATCTACACCAGCACAAACCCTGTGAGCAGACCAGCCATAAGCAGGCTTTTGGTTTGCCTGCCTGAAACCAGCACACAGGGGAGATTCATTGCCAAGTTACTGAAAGTTCTGTTGATTCAAGTCTATGCACAAAAATGCAAGGATTCCATTTCTTTCCAGCTCAGGGCCTGCACACACAACACTGCTACTGCTAGTCTTCTGCCAGCTGACACTTCTCTCGGAAGCATATCTTGTATGGAGATTAAAGAGAAAGCAGGAAACAAGGGTATCTTAAAAGGAAATTCTCCACATTTTTTTTCCTCTCAGACTATAAAACAGGATAAAGATGATTTCGGGATTAAACACATAATATCTTTGGGGTGTCATTTACAGACCAGATGAAAACTGAAGTGAAACTGAGAACACGAGGGCAGGAGACAGTTTATTACACTATTTTAATAAGAGATTTAAAAAATGTTCCAGCTGCAGTAAAGCTATGGCTTAACAGCTTAAATTTGAAGGAGGAGAAAAAAAAAAACAAACTGTCTCATCCTGGCTACTAGCTTACTTTTTCTATGCATTTTGGAACACAAGAAACCTTTTCACACACCTTTAAGAGCAGTTGTGTGGCTACATCACCTGGTAAAAACTAACCTAGAGGCAAAGAAAAGCAAAGCAGTGACACAACTCAATTTAAAGTGTCATGTCAGACAACAGCAATATTATTTTCTGTCTTTTGCACAGCATAATTCTCTCTCTTTGTTTTCTGCTGCCACCAATACTTAGATACACTCTCTGATCTCACCGCCCTGTCTGCACAATGGCAGTGCTTCCCCAGATGAAGCGCAGTGCTCCCAAACACAGCCGTAACTGCAGCACCATCTTCCCACTGAAAACCAACCAACATACAACTACTTCTATTTAATTCCAGTTGCTCTTTCCCCTTGACTCACCTTCTTGATTCCCTCTTTTGCAACTGCCACATGACAGGGACTTATATTTAGAGCTTCTCTTTAGATAGGATATCTGTTTAGACAAGATTCTCACTGCTGGAAGGAAGGACATGGAAATGTTCGAGGGGGTCCAGAGGAGGCCACGAAGATGCTCAGAGCGCTGGAGCAGCTCTGCTGTGAGACAGGCTGAGAGAGTTGGGGCTCTGCAGCCTGCAGAAGAGAAGGCTTCCAGGAGACCTTAGAGTAGCCTTCCAGTATCTGAAGGGGCCTACAGGAAGGCTGGGAAGGGACTATTGACAAGGTCTTCCAATGACAGGACAAAGGGCAGTGGGTTTGGACTGGCAGAGGGGAGATTGAAACTGGATGTTAGGAGGAAGTTGTTTGCAGTGAGGGTGGTGAGACACTGGCACAGGTTGCCCAGGGAGGTTGTGGCTGCTCCCTCCCTGGAGGCGTTGAAGGCCAAGTTGGCCGAGGCCTTGAGTGACCTGTGCTAGTGGGAGGTGTCCCTGCCTATTGGAACTACATGGTCTTTGGGGTCCCTTCCAACCTTACCATTCTGTGGTTCTATGATTCTATGCCCAGAGTCCCGACACACTTAACTCTTACTTCCAAAAACTAGAATGAGCCTGCAAATATCTTTAAGAAATTCATCTTCCTCATTATTCTTGTCACAAAAGCTGCAATGCTTTTCTTTGACAATCCGCAGTGGTAGAATTAAACTACAGAACATTCTCCTAAGTAAAAAAAAAAATTTTAAAAAATTCTCTTTCAGTCCATAGCATTTGCATAGATGGGGCCATCCTGGAAGAGGTAAAACATCCTTTATTGCAGAAGACAATGCCAGCCTTTACAGATCACCATATATTTTTGCTGAATATTTTTAGGGTTTGCAGAAGATTGGAGAAAATGAGGCCCTTGCAGGCTGTTCAAAGTCCAAGAAGTGGGTGCTTTTCACCTGTTCCCAGTACACTGCTACAGGTCAAAGGGTTGGAGTAGGACAGAGTTGGGCACAAATCAGGAGAGGATAGAGGGTCCACAGCAGCTGCCCATGCCAGAGCCTTATCTTTACTCTTAAGAAACCCACTTTGTCCTTGCCAGGCATGGTGCTTAGCCCCAGACCAGGAGTGAGCGACCCTGCTCAGGAAACTTTAAATGCCACCATGTTCATCAGACATGGTTTACATCCACTGTACAAAGCTGTTTGGGCAAGGTGAAAAGCAGATTGAAAGCACGGCCCAAATTCACCAGGGGTCATGTAATCTGGCTTTGATCCCCCTGAGCTATTCTGCAGTAGAGGAGGTTCCCTCACTGCATTTTCCTTTGTGCCACAGCAGCTGCACACCACTAACACCCATCTAAGTTGAGGTGGTGGAAAACGGTACCTGCAAATAACACCTGGGGTACATAGAAGCTTTAGAAAGGGTCATTTTCATAACTACTCTTTCAAGCACTTCAAAGATGTCAGGTTTGTGCATTCCAAGCAAATAAATAAAAAACATGTAAACTCCATAAGAGGACTTTCAACTTCTTAGCAAGAGCTAGGTATTTTCTATTCATTTCAAAACTACTCTAAGAAAATGTCCCTATTGCCTTTATCTCCAATCTTTCTCCTTCTCTAGAGACTCAACATAAATCTCAGAAATAACCAGATGGTCAGTAAGCATTAGAAACTGGTTTTTGACAATAAAACCTAATTAGTTCTGACCTGATCTCCACTGAGTATTATCAGCTTTGGCCATCTTAAGAACTTTGCAGTTCCACAACCACTACAGACAAAACTTGGACACACAATCTGGTGAAAACCCTTACTCCCTAGGTTCCTCATGGCCCTCTTACTTTTTGCAAGTGACTTATATGGGACTAATAGATATAAGGGAAGTAGCACTCGCATTCATAACTCCAGTTTATTTTGAAGCTTTCACTTCCTTTTAGCACAGATCTATTCTGCAGATTTGTTTTTCCTTATGACAGTATTTTAGGTTCCCCAGCAAAGCCCTGCAGTCACAGAAAAGATTCCTTGCTGAAACTACAATTTTCTCCTTGTGGCTTTATAGAGCCAATTCATAGAATCACAGATTCAAGTCAGAATAACAAAAAGCACAGGAACAAAACAATTGCATACCTGTCAGTTAAAAACATATATTCTTAAAAGGCTTTAGGGGTATCATTTATGAAACACAAAGAGATTTCCTTCTTTAGCAGTGTTCCAACACATGACTCTTTCGTGCTTACTCCACGACATGAATATACTTGCCTACGGTGTCAGCGAGGTATTTATACAAAGGCAGCTCTTCAGAAACCTATTATTGTGAATAGAAAACAGGAAGTACAGTAATACCACCAGTATATGTTAAATAATGCTTACTATAAACTCTGCTCTTCAACTAATAAGCAGTGTTAACCCCTTTAGGGGAAAGGGAAAAGTGTGAACTGAAAATACTGACTCACGATAAAACCTTAGAGGATTTTTTCTGGTTTGCTGGCTAGTTGTGGTTTGGGGGGTCTTTTATCCCCTCCCCTCTTCATAGGAGGCAGAAAACAATAGGGGATAGAATTTGCAATATAAATGAAAAGACGGGGGG
>VWYK01097557.1:12844-32100 GCA_013399775.1 Semnornis frantzii
GTTTGGGATTTCCCTGCCCCCCCACACTTGTAAAATGACCCAGACTAGAATTCAGCTGGCTGGAAGTTAAGAGATGAAGCTCTGTTTACAGCTTAGCACAATATACAAGCAAATATATACAGTATATACAGGAATATTTACAGAAATATACAAGGTAAAGGTAATACAGAAACACAACTCCCCTCCCAGAAATCAGAGACCCCAGGAGGGGCTCCCAACCACCCTTCCACCTTCTCCCCACCCCCACACCTTACCCCAAGGTTTGCCTTACGCGCAAGGAGGATCGGTTGGGGAGGATTAGAAGAAAAGTGGTTAATGGAGTTATTCAGCAGAGAGGAGAAGTCAGAGCTGCTAGCCCAAGACGTTGTTAGCCCGAGAAGCTGCTCCTCGTGACCCAGACTGCCCACTTGAGACACTCTCTTATCTTCTTTCTCAGCAAGCCTATGAGTGACGTAGACATCACCATCATTTTACCTTCACAGTCTATAGTATAATTTTCTCTATTTAAATATTCCAATTAGCTCAAACCCGCACAGGTGGAAATCAAAAGGCCCTTCAGGTATCATTTTGTCCAGCCCCTGCTAAAGCAGGGTCACACAGAGCAGGCTGCCCGCAATCAAAATGTCCACATGGGGTTGGAATCTCTCCAGAAGAGACTCCAGAGCCTCTCTGCAGATCCTGCTCCAGCTACCTGTATTTCATTTATTACATCATTGCTTAGAAATATTTTATCCTGGTTTTCCCAATAACTATGGGTTCATGATGGGTGTGCATGTCCTTCTCTCTCTAATTTCTCTAGCATTCTGTTGAGTATTTTTTCAAAGGGAATCCATACTTGAGTGGCAGGAAGTTACAGCACAGCCTAAGATCTGACAACTGCTGAAAGTGCTTTTCCTCTGCACATCCAGTTCTGTATTTTGGAGATTGGTACACAAGGTGGCAGAGAGGAGCTCTTTGTGACTGAATGAACCTGGAATAACTTTCATTCCTGTAACTGTGACTATGCAGTCCTAGAATCCCCAGGCTTTAACCACATCCAAACACACTAGCAGCATTTTCTGGTTCATTTTATGGTTTTACATGGAAAGGTGCTGCCAAAAAGCTTCATCTGCAGTCTACTTCCACACATAAAGATATATATTGAGATGAGTGACAAGTGGTGTCCCTGGGGGATTCATATCCAGAGCAGTGCTGTTCAATACCTCCATCAATGCTACAGACAGCAGCAGAGTGCACTGTCAGCACTCTCGCAGATGACACCAAGCTGAGTGATGTGGATGGTATGCCCAAGGGATGGGATGGCATCCAGAGTGAAGTGGACAAGCTGAAGCAGTGGTCACAGCTGAACCTCATAAGGCCAAATGCAAGGTCCTGCATCTGAGTCAGGACAATCCCCATTAGCAACAGGTGCTGAGGGTTAATGACCAGCCCTGTTTTAAAAAAAAGTACTTAGGGGTGCTGGTGGATGAAAAGGTGGACATGAGCCAGCAATGGGCACTTGCAGCCCAGAAGGCCAACGGCAGCCTGGGCTGCATCCAAAGAGAGAGGGGATCCTGCCCCTCTGTTCTGGTGAGACCTCACCTGGGGTGCTGTGTCCAACTCTGGGGCCCTCAACAGAAAGAGGACATGGACCTGATGGAGCAGGTTCAGAAGAGGGCCACAAAAATGATCAGAGGTCTGGAGCACCTCTGCTACAATGACAGGCTGAGAGAGTTGTGGCTGTTCAGCCTGAAGAAGGGGAGGCTCCAGGGACACCTTACAGCAACCTTCCAAGGACATCTACAGGAGAGCTGGAGAAGCACTTTTTACAAGGGCTTGTAGTGACAGGACAAGGCTCAGTGGTTTGAAACTAGAGCAGAGTAGATTTAGACTGGACACCAGGAAGAAGTTCTTCTATGAGGGTGAGTCAAACACTGGAACAGTGGATGTCCCATCCCTGGAGACATCCAAGGTCAGGTTTGATGAGGCTCTGAGCAACCTGATCTAGTTGGGGATGTCCCTTCTTGCTGCAGAGGAGTTGGAGTAGATGACCTTTAAACCAACCCAATGCATTCTAGGATCCTATTCTAGGATTCTGTGATATCATCACGGATACGTTTCATGGATTGCAGCTCTGAACTAGCAGCTGCTCTGTGTGGGCCTGATAACCACTCCCTACATGCATTACATGGTTTGTGAAATCATTGCACTGCTATGCTTAGGAAAGAACAAATCCTGCCAACCGACTACTCCTGGCATCGAGTATGATGTGCCTAAGATCAAGACCTAAGATATCATATGCAATAACTTGGAATAGAAATGCCTCCTGGGAAACATTAACACCCCAGCTGAAAGCTACTGAGATTCCTTTGTGATCAGCAGCAGCCACCCAGTGAATAACGATGAGGCACTTGGGATCTTATCCTGGTCAGGCATCAGGAAGAACAACAGTGGGAAACAAAGGGGGAAGGAATGAGGCAGAAGGGACACTTCCTCGCTTCTGTGTGTTGTAATTTCTTTCGAAGAGTCTGGTTATTCTTAGTGAAAAGTCAGGCACCCCTAGAAGAGAGTCAAAATTACATAATGGGGCAGAAGTTAGTGCTAGCCAGATCTGGAAAGTAAAGCTCTGGAATCAGGGCAGCTTTGCCTCTGAGTTCTACACCTGATTGCCACAGATAGGTTTTGGGCATCTAACAGGAACAGCTGATCTGTGGAGGAAAGTTTTCTCTGTTGTCAGTGAAGTGGAATAGGGAATGAAATAAGATACAGGTGATTAAAAAGAATCTCATACTGCTCCACACTCGATATGCCTTAGCTTTAGGAAAAGCAGGTATTTGCTAAAATGAATCTTGCAGGTATTTACTAACACAGATGTGTTACCATCCCAAAGAATATAGGCCAGCTGTGCCATGGTCTGGCTTGGAAATTACTCCATCTTATGCTCCAGTTTGTTTTATCACAAAGAAAAAGGCTGCTGCAACTTTTTAATAGCTTTGCTGCTTCTCATCACAGAATCACAGAGCGGTGGGAGTTGGAAGGACCTTTGGAGATCATCTGGGCCAGCCCCACTGCTAACCCAGCTATATCCAGACCTTCTCTTTTTTCATTACCCTCTCATCTTCTGCCAAATCCTGATCTCTGTAAGGCACCCATTATTAAATCTCCACACTAAATGAGGAGATCTGAGGAAGCCACACTGTAAACATCTTCAAGTCACCAAGATAATTTAAAATGGGAAGTTACAGACAAGCAAACCCAATGGCTCCCACTATTTCTGCTGAAATGCCCTAAGGTTTCCCATCTACTAAAAAAAACCCTTCAGACTGCCTTCTCCCTTTTACATGGTTCTAGAAGCAATCTATTAATATTGCCTTGTATTCCACTTTTTTTATAGCTAAAGTGTACAATCTGGGAGCCCCCACAGGCCTTTGTTCTAGCAGCTACAGTCTCGGTCTGCATCTCGATCTGTGTTAAGTGTTCCCAAACTTTCCCTCCACATTTTCCTTCCCACAGGATGCAAAACAGACATGCAGGGTAGAAGCAGGTTGTGGTATGCAGTGCCCAAGCCTTCAAGCAAGATGATCAAGTGACCAGGTCTCTGGGTTTATCCCAGTGTTTAGACATAGCCATTACTCATTCAGGGTTAGAGTAGTAGAATTGGTGTCCTTTACACAAAATGGGAAGGTGCTGGAAGCTATCAGAGCCCAGATCCTTCTTTTTTTTTGAGGGACAGACTCAAGTCACTGGAGCATCATCCCAGAAGCTGTGTGATAACAGAACCTTGAGAGGCGGATCACAGGCACAGGAGTTGATGTCACTCAGACTTGCTCCAGTGTCAGGGCAGTTACTCCTCATTGCTAGTTTCTACATCAGCCACCCTGGGATTGTATTCTAATTAGCAGATACACATGGGTGAGACAAAAGGAAAAGGACTAAGGGAATTGAGAGTTGCAACACCTTTCTGTTATCTGGTGGGGCAGCTTGCAAGGGCTACACCTCCTGCAAGGAATAGCTTGCTTAGCTGTGGTGCTGGCTCTAAAGGCACCTGTGGCACTGAATCAGCAGCAAAGCTCACCGTGTTTAGACGATGAATGACACCTTAGACAGGCTGTCCAAGGGGAAGGGATAAAAATGTAGCAGTAATTGCCCACTGCTCCTGGAACTATTGAACCACTTTCTGGTTCTTTTCCTTTTTCTCTGTTACCATTCAAAGAGGTTTCTCAAAACTACACCACTGCTAGAGCATTTTAACCTCCTGCTGTGATCTGTGGGCAGAAGGAATGTTGCATTCCTTTATTCCTCTTTCCAAGTGAGGAATGAAGAAAGATATTGGAGATTCCTTTCTGAGACACTAAAAGAGACAGGAATCACTTTTCTACATAAGGCAGCAAAGACCGGAGATTCTCTTCAAACATGCTTCTGAGACAAGCAAGGACAGTAGGATCACTGAATAAATGATCATTTCCTTGAAAACTGCTAGGAGAGACAATCACAGAGAGAATATTAGAGTTCTTGAAGTGTTGATAGATTATGGCATTACTTCAAGGAGAAGATCTGGCTTGGAAGGAGACAGTCTCTGAGGAGTTGAAAGAGAATGAATAATATTATCAAACCAGCTGCTGAACATAGCAAGTGGAAGTCTGCTTCATCTGACCTTTCTATCTGTACAAACAAAAACACACACTAGAGTAGGCTTGAGAGACCTGAAATAAAGGATCCTTTTCCTTTTTTTCCTCTAGATAGCAGAAACAGATTGTGAGCAGGAATTCAGGACATTCAAACCTTTTCCTACTGTCTGCAAGTTCAGGGAACAAGTAACAGGCACTGACAGAAGTCAGTGTAACGCAGAGATCCTGGTGCTGCTGAGAATGATTCCAGATTGCACCTTGCACTTGCTAAGCTCCTTGCTTTCATAAGCTTGGTCCTCATCAGATGCATCAGAACTTTTTAGAAAGGGCTTCCCATTTTGTTGTGCAGGAGTTAAAACATACTTGGACAACTTACCTCACACTGTTCAGTATTCCAAAATGACAGTTGCCAGAAACTGGACCAATAGCTTGCTCTAAGCTGTTCTGTTCAGTCAGGTACAGTCAAGAACGGCCTCCTTTGGAGATCCTCCTGATCTGCCACTTAGCAAGCTATTCAAAATCTAGCCCCGAAGAGAATTGCTCTATCTCCTCTTGTTTTCTCTCTGGAGTATAATTCTCCCTTGCTAAGCATGTGGTGCAGTCACAGCAGTGGTAACAGAAACCTAGGGTCCTTCTTTACAGTGATTTGACTCCCGGGTGAAGGACTCCACTTCTACCAAGGCAACAGCCCTGCTCCTTCCTCTCAGCAGACTGCCTCAACAGCCAAGAGAGACAGCCTGTAACTGCAACAATACTGCCTCATGGAAACACAAAACAGCTGGATCCAAGGAGCAGGGTGCAGTGCCATGTGAGACTGGACAGGCTCTGGGTCAGGGACAAGCCCTATTTAAACAAAGCACAGTTGAATCCCTGAAGAATTCTATCTCGGGAGAATATTTTTTGGTGAAGTTACTGAGGCAGACAGCTTGCAGCCTTACTTTAATTAAAGCGGGCAAGTAATTGTGAACAGCTAAATTCATGACAGGAAAGAAAGCCCACATATCAGAGATACTGGTACAAACCTAGTTGTAACAGAGCTTGCAGACAAGAGAAACGTGTGCTTGTCTCAAAGATGTGTTGCTGGATTAATCCGAGTAGGAAGACACAGACTTAGCTGTTGAAAGAAAATGGTTTCTTGGGCTATTAAAAGCAGATCCTCAGGTCAAGTCAACAAGCTCACAAGAGCAGACTCTGGTTTGCTATTGATATCTGAGACCAGAAGGTAGTCACTCTCACACTGACCAGTCTGCTCTTGGTGCTTCTGCCACACAAATGTTTGTTGCTTCATCAGATTCATTGAAAGAGAAATTCTCATCTAGGTGAGGAAGGGTGAGGGCACAAGGGCTGTTCACTCCCCCACACACCACGGCTCCTTCCCTTCCTGTCACTGCAGTAAAGTCAGACTCCAGTTTTCAAAAATAATCATAAACCAGGAATCTCTGAAGCAGTAAGAATGGCTTCGTTGAGGCAGAACTTGGGAGGGGGGGTGCGGGGAAGACGAAGGAAAAAGCAAACTCCAAGCACCACAATGCATAAGCAGGAAGGGAGTGTGGTAGGGCAAGGAGCTCTTCCTTGTTATTCACCTTTTACAGAGCATTGTTCCAAGTTCTCTTAAGAAGCATTTGTCTAAGCATACTTTAAGTGTGTTAAGTGGCAGATGATACCATCTATAATTAGTGAATCCCTGGAGATGTTTGGAAGAGATATCAGGTATCTTCAGCCTGCTTCTTCACAGCATTGTACTGCTGCAGCCAATATAGACATATTCTCCTGTTCCACGCTTTGAGAACACCTTCAAAGAGTCAAGCTGCAACAGGAGCCAAACGACACAGGAGAGAAAAGTTGGCCAGACATCTTTTCTAATTAAATGCACTCTGCAAACACTTAGAAGTAGTTTCAAAATACACTTTCTACCTATGTATCTTGGTAATGTGTACGTGGAAATATGTACTTCGGAGAAATGCCAGAGACATGCACAAGAGATACAAAAGATGTGTGTACTCAGATGCAGAATACAATTAACTACTATCAGGGGAAAAAAAGGAGCAAAAGTTGTGAAAGCTGGTGAGTGCATTAAAAAACCAACCCAATGTGAGAAAACAATCAATTTACATTTACACTCATTCCATAGAGGAGGACTTCTGCTTTTACTATACCTGCCCACCATGTGCAGCTAGAACAGGTTTATTTAGTGTCCCCTGCTCTGCAAGCATACATTATATTACTAGCACCCTTCTTAAGACATATCAGAGTTTAAGTATGATGCCAGAGCCTGAATTCAGTGTGACACTGTTCTGATGTTCCTGAACCTTAAGATACACATACTGCAAGTGACACAGAGCTTCTGTTTTGACTGAAAGGAAGGCAAAGGAGGAATTCTTTTTGCTGTCCCACTAAGCTGACTATCTCCTCATTAAAGAGTATTAAAACACCAATAACATTTTATCAATGCCAGAAGCAAGTTGGCCAGCACCACACACATAGAATTATAGAATGGTAAGGTTGGAAGGGACCTCAAAGATCATCCAGTTCCAAACCCTTGCCACAGGCAGGGACACCTCCTGCTAGAACAGGTCATTCAAGGCCTCGTCCAACCTGGCCTTGAACACCTCCAGGGAGAGTGCATCCCTGGGCAACCTGTGCCAGTGTCTCACCACCCTCACTGCAAACAACTTCCTCCTAACATCCAGTTTCAATCTCCCCTCTCTCAGTTCAAACCCATTGCCCCTTGTCCTGTCATTGCAAGACCTTGTCAATAGTCCCTCCCCAGCCTTTCTGTAGGTTCCCTTCAGATACTAGACGGCTGCTCTAAGGTCTCCTGGAAGTCTTCTCTTCTCCAGGCTGAAGAGCCCCAAATCTTGTAGTCTGTCCTCATAGCAGGGCTGCTGCAGCCCTCTGAGCATTTTCATGGCCCTCCTTTGGACCTGCTCCAGAGGAAATGGACTGCAGGAAAGCCTCTTTGCAGGTAGTTTCCCACTTACACTTTCAGACTGGTCAAGCAAAATTTGCTCTTTGCAGGTGTAATTGATAAAATCAGTAACTTGCCAAATCAAGGAGGCTTCTGATTGGTCCATGTTAGGGGAGGTAAAAGAACCACCACATCTTAGCGACAAGGGAAAAAAACCACAATGCTTTTGTAATTCAGAAGGAATGGTGCTAGCAATTCTGTTTCTGAACTTTTTCTTCTCCATGCATGTTCCTGCCAGCTCATAGAGAAGCTAGCTGAGAGATTTGAACCCTGCAGGAGATGCAGATGGCTCTTTGATTTCATCATAGGGGGAAAGAAAATCTGCTCATGGACAGAAAAGTGGGGTTTGTTCTTTGTTTTCCACTTGGTGAAGATGGAAGCTCCTGTGTAGGAACTGTAGAAACCCCTGCTGCACTCCTCGCTGCCCAGGCGCCGGTGGCCGAGCAGGCAGGCAGCTGCCAAAGCCCAGGCTGAACGCTAACTGACCGCAGCCGGAGCCGCCAGCGCGTCCGCAGCCATTTGCCCTTATTTGGCGACCGCAGGGTTCACGCTGGGGGCACAGCAGAAACGCCGCGCAGGGCTCTCGAGCAAAAGTAATCCTCTTTCTTTCAGAGCAGATGACTAGCTATTTGCATGGGTAAAAATACCGGAGTCTGCCCCGGGTAAGCCGCTAGCCTGTCTGCTCGGCCTGCTTTGCCTCCCTCACAACGCTAGGTCATTCTGGGATTAAAAACAAAGCACTCCACTCTCACTGAGTTTTTCTTTAATACCTTCACATCCTAAAAACAAAAATCCAAACCAATTACCCTGACCTTTACAACTCTTTTTTTCTTTTTTCCTTTATATTAGCTTTTCCCAGTTAATTTCAGTCATTTTCCTCTGACGTTGTAAATATTCAATGTTTTAAATATCCAGAGTATGGTAGCTCAGCTTCTGCAACTGTTAGGTTTTTGCTCTTCCTGTAAAAATAATTAAGGTTTCCACAAGTGTAAACTGAGTAGCAAGATGTCTGCTATGGGAACTGCAAGAAGCTAGAGGAAAATGCCCTGCTGCTTTGTGAACTGTGAAGAGAAGGCATCAGCCATGGGCATGGGTAATGCTGGTTGTCAGAGCAGGATGGATTGAGGGCACCCTCAGTATGTTTGCAGGTGACAGAGGAAGTGTTGATATGCTTAAGGGTAGTAAGGCTCTGCAGAGGGGACTGAATGGATGGGATCAGTGGACTAAGATCAATTGCATGAGAACAGACAAAGGCCAAGTGCTGGACCACACACTTGGGTCACAACCACCTCATGATTGGTCCAGGCTTGGGGCAAAGTGGCTGGCAATTTGCCCAGCACAGAAAGACCTGGGTCGTCGGCTTAACATGAGCCGGTGTGCACCCAGGTGGGCAAGAAGGCCAAGAGCATCCTGGCCTGGATCAGCAACAGCGTGGCCAGAAGGACCTGTGAAGTGATTGTCTCCCCATACCCAGCACTGGTGAGGCCACACCTTAACTACCAGGTTCAGTTTTAGAGCCCTCATTGAGGTACTGGAGCAGGCCCAGAGGATGGCAAAGCAGCTGGTGAAGGGTCTGGAGAACAGGTATTCTGAGCAGCAGCTGAGGGAGCTGGGGTTGTTTAATCTGCAGTAAAGGAGGCTGAGGGGAGACCTCATTGCTCTCTATAACTCCCTGAAAGGAGGCTGGAGCCAGGTGGGGGTAGGTATCTTCTCCCTAGTAAGAAGTGATGGGAGGAAAGGAAATGGCCTCAAGTTGCCCAAAGGGAGGTTTAAGTTGAATGTTCAAAGAAATGTCTTGACTGAAAAGGCTCTCACACTGGGCAGAAACACTGGAACAGGGTGCTCAGGGAGGTAGCTGAATCCTCATCTCTGGAAGTGTTTTGAAGAGGCAGAGATGTGATGCTGAGGGACATGGTTTAGCACCAGCCATAGCAGAGTTATAGAATGGTTAAACTGGATGAGCTTAAAGGTCTTTGCCAAGCAGAAAAAATATATTATTCTACAAAAGAGGCTGGGCCATACCAACCAGGTAAAGATTCAGCCACTCACAGGAGCAATCTCTCACAACAATGTCTTAAGACTTGGTTGCACACAGTAAGGATCTTGCAAGGGATCACAAATTCTGGTGTAATGACTGAGATCTAGAGCATGTAACTGTAAATACCAAATTGGTTCCTGATGTGGCAGCATTAGATATTAGTTGTAGGGATAGATGCACCATGGCAGGTAAATAACTTCCTCCTTGGCAATTTAACAAGATTAGAAGTTGCATGCCAGAATAGGCACTAGTTGCTTGCAGCAGGAAGAAACTAATGTGCTTTCTTAGGAGTCAGTATTGTAACCCAAGCCACCTGATAGATGGTTTGAGATAATTCTTAGGTAAATAGGAAGAGCCAACAGCAATATAGTCCCCAAGACTAATGAATTTTAAAAAAACACCACACCAAAACACACAAACCAACACCACTTATATAACTAAAGGTAGAAAGAAAGTTGACCTAGAAAGGGGGGAAATCCCTCAGAATCTAAATCTTTCTGAAGATTCTTTTACCTGTTGGAGCAGGTCCAGAGGAGGGCTACCAAGATGATGAGAAGGCTGGAGCACTTCTCCTATGAGGACAGGCTGCAAGAATTTCGGCTGTTAAGGCTGGAGAAAAGGCTGCAGGGCGACCTTAAAGCTGCATTTCAATATCTGAAGGGGACCTACAAGAAGGATGGAGAGGGACTGTATGAGAACAGCTTGTAGTGATAGAACAAGGTGCAATGGTTTGCAGCTGGAGCAGGGCAGACCTAGGTTGGACATAAGGAGGAAGCTCTTTGGTGTAAGTGGTGAAATACCAGAACAGGTTGCCCAGAGATGTGGCTGAGACACCGTTCCTGGAGACATTCAAGGTCAAACTTGATGAGGCTCTGAGCAACCCGATCTAGCTGGGGATGTCCCTGCTCACTGCAGGGGGTTGGACGAGATGGCCTTTGAGGATCACTTCCAACCCAATGCATTCTGTGACTGATTCTGAAGTAAAACTAAAGAAAGCAAAACCAATTAAAGAAATCAACCCTCACAGAAAGCAGGGCTCTCCGAGAAACTCCATGCTTATTAGCAATATCTTTTTGGGTCTTTTTTCTTTTTTTTTTTTTTAAGGGAAGTACACACAACTCTTAACCCCATTTTGAGACATAACACACAGTGAGAAATTCCTGGCAAGGTATCTCTTCTAACATTGCACTAATATAGCTCTCTGGTAGCAGCCTTACACAGGCTGTCACTGCTATTCTCTGATGTAGGAGGGAGACAAGTATGAGAGGCAGCACAGGCTGGCAGCGCCGGCTACACACTCTGCACTTGCCAAGAGCGAGCAAAAACTGGGCGGCTCAGCCGCGGGGCCCGGGGAAGTCTAGCAGCGATCAATAGTGACACCTAAGGGAAGCAGCGAACATTCTCCAAGGGAAACAAGCATCCGTGCAATGGGAGAAAGAAGAGCCATCCGAATTCTATCAGAATTACCTTGATGGCTCCCAGGAAGAAAGCATTCGTCAAAGGGCAAATTGTCCATCACACCATCTGCTCAGAACATGCAACCCAGGGTGTGAAAAACAACATAAAGCAAATAAAGCTTCACTCAGTCCCACAGTCATCCAAAAGATCAAAGCAGCTGCTTCTGCTATCACCTAGGACAACTTTATCCACCTTTGTTCTACATATAGGGAGCTATGCAAGAAAATTCTCACATCTAGAACATTGTAAGTAATACATTGTGTCAACATTATGAATCACAGAATGGCTTGGGATGAAAGAGACCTTAAAGATCATCTGGTTCCAACCCCTCTGCCATGGGCGGGGACACCTTCCACTAGCCCAGCTTGCTCAAGGCCCTGTCCAACCTGGCCTTAAACACCTCCAGTGAGGAGGCATCCCTGGGCAACCTGTTCCAGTGTCTCCCCACCCTCACTGTAAAGAATTTCTTCCTAGTATCTAGTTTAACTCTCCCCTCTTCCAGCTTAAGTCCATTCCCCCTTTTTCTGTCACTATAAGCCCTTGTAAAAAGTCTCTCCCCAGCTTTCTTGTACTGGAGGACCTGCAACTGATGTGTGATACCACATCAATTCCACAGCAAAAGTCTCCTCCATGAAAGTCAAACCCCTTGAGAAACCTGTGCTCTCCACAGAAGAATTTTCCCACTCCAGGAGATGTTTGTAGCCTCATATCACACAAAGAGCAAAGCCTGCACACCCTCTGGGCAATCTAGGTATCAGCAGGGAATATAATCTTCTCTGCTCTCCTGGCCGGTGATCCACATTTCCTCAGGAGCAAACTTCTCATTAGTTTTCCACTCCCCAGATCTGGTTACCAGCAGATGCCCACAGATCATTCAGCAACTGTAACACATAAAGTTGCTGTCACCTAAAATAGAGGGAAGGAGACAAAAAGAAAATCTCCTTTTCTTTCTTGGATGAACACCTCTGAACTTCATTTTAGATTGTGCAGTCCCCTGATAAGATACTTCAATAAGGCCTCAGAGCATACTTCAGTATTCAACCTGAAGTCACAGCTTCCTCATCCTGACACCTCTCCTGTCTTACTATTTGTCCATGTCCCACAATACAGCATCTGTGTGTTTCTCTATCTTAATGTCACCAAATGCTGGTTTACACAGAAGGGCTTGCTTAGGTTCTAGCTAGTTCTATACTGTACAAACACACATTAGCAGTTTACAGAAATTTCTCTGCAAGCCTCAATAGCTGAGAATATAAAAATAGTCAGTTTAATTCTCTCCAGTGCTGGGGGAATAGGAGATGCTTATGGAAGAGGATGTGAGAACAGAGCAAACACACAGCCATGTGCCCCAGTGGTCCTCCAGCTTCCAGCAGCCTGCAACTTGGGGAATTAAATTTCACCAGTTAGAAGTCTAATCACTGTGTGTAATAAACTTAAACCAGAGCAGGCTGCCCAGACGTGGAATCTCCATCTCTGAAGACATTCAAAACCCACCTTCTTCAGGTGAACCTTCCTTGGCAGGGCAGTTACATTCAATCTCTGGAGGTCCCTCCCTCCCAACCCCCATCATTCTGTGATTCTTTTGTGACTTTGAACCTCTGCAAACCTTTTGGCATGCACCACATCCTTCAGCAGCAAACTCCAGGGTTCAGATGCACAGATTTTGTTTGGTTGTTTTGAACCTCCTGATACTTCCTTTCAATGCCCTTCTTTCACAAGCCAGAAATGACAATGGTCACTCGGATCACGAGGTTCTCTCAACGTCACTTATCTTAGGCAAATTACATTCTGTGCATTTCCTCACCTTTGCAACAGGACTCAGGGCTAATAAAATAAGAAGGGCTTTCAGATGGTGTTTTGACAATTAATTGCAACATGCAGAGGACTTAAACCTTGTGTTAGTACTGTACTACAGAAACCCAGAGAACTGTCATCTTCTGCCTGGCCAGTAGATGCAGCTCTGCTTTTGGTGGGATTCTTGTTTTTAGCTTCCTGCCCAGCCACTGTATTAATATGCACTATTCAAGTCTCCTGACTTATTTACCAGTGTTCAGAGAGAAGACTAAATTCAGCACAGTTGGAATATGACCTTTTTTGTTTCATTGCATATAAATAATGTTATGAGATCACATTTCTGCTCTCTCTGACATGAATAGTTTCATGAGATGAACAGAAATCGAAGCTTTCAGAACTTTTGCAGTCACAAACACAGCATCTCCCCTAGATGGCTAAACAGCAGAGAGGGCAATTTAACCTCAGAATAGCAAGAATGCTGGGAAAGGCTACTCTGACCTATTTACTTGATGAGAAGGATAGTAGTAGCACCTGCAATCCTCACCGATACTGACAGGAAATGCAAAAGTTCTTTTTTACTTCCCCCCCCTTCAAGAACAGGGTGTGAGAGGAGAGGGAAATCATTTTACCTCAGTACTGAAGTGAACCACTCATGTCTAGAGCTTTTATTTTACACAGAGAGATCAAACTTCCTTACAGGTATTTATGCAAGAATTCTCTCTGCTTCACAGATGGAGTATGTGAAACAGACTGGTGGCTTGTTTAGCAGCCTTCCAGCAAACAAATGCCAGAACTCAAACTCCAGCTGCCTAAGTCTCTGCTCCGTGATCTTGACAAAGTTGGAGCTAACTTTGAAGCTAGTCCTGCTTCGAATGGGAGCTGAGCAAAATAACCCCCAGGCATTTCTTCCAATCTGATAGTACTCTACGATTCTAGTTTTTGTGTCATTCAGCTTTTTAGCCTGGACATACAAATCAGGCCCCAGATAAAACATATTGCCAGGCTCTGTGCAAAGTCAGTGCTTAATCAGGAACCTAGGAGGACACAGAATTTTAAAGAGCAAAATCTGCTCCTAAGCATTTGCTCATCATAGTACCCATGGAATGACAATTGAATGCCATCACAGGTTTTAAAACACATGCTAGCACATACCACATTGTCTGCCCCAGCACAGGAGACCCAGCTGTGCCCAATTAGAAGCACCCCTTGACTTCACTAGATGTAGGCAAGGGTATTTTGTTTGTGGGGGGAGGTTTAGGCTGGACATCAGGAAAATTTTTCTCATGGCAAGTGTTGTGAGGCACTGGAACAGGCTGTCCAGGGAGATGTCTGAGTTGCCATTTGTGATGGTTTGGGAGTTCCCTGCCCCCCCACACTACAAAAAAGCACCCAGACTAGACCCAGCCAGCTGGAAGTTAAGGACTGAAGCTCTGTTTACAGCTTAGCACAATATACAAGCAGATATATACAAAATATATAGCAATAGTTACAGAAATATACAAGTTAAAGGTAATACAGAAACACAACACCCCTCCCAGAAATCAAAGTCCTCAGGAGGGCCTCCCAACCACCCTTCCGCCTTCTTCCCACCCTTCTACCTTACCCCAGGGTTTGCCTTAAGTGCAAGGTGAGTTTGGAGGATTGGCCAGGGGACTAGAGGCAGAGTGATTAGCTGGGTTACACAGCAGAGAGGCCAGAAGACACACCAGCTCCCAGAAAGAGAGACTTTCTGTGTTATGTTTGTGCTCTTGTTTTTATACATCTCAGCAAGCCTACGAGTGAAGCAGATATCATTATTGTTTTCTTTTCACAGCCTATAATCTAATTCTTTTCACAAAAGTATTCCAACTAGCTTCGAACCAGCACACCATCCCTGGACATGTTTAAAAGCCATCCAAATCTGGTGCTCGGGGTCATGGTGTACTGACCGACTCGGTGGAGGGGTAAACTGCTGGGCTCGATGACCCTGGAAGTCCTTTCCGGCCTGTAAGATTCTCCGCTCTATGTAAATGAAGTAAGCAAGTAGCAAGACTCGGCAGATGCGGGAATGCCCCGCACGGTGGCAGTGCTGCCATCACACAGAAGCGGCTGATCAAAGCGAGCGCCAGGCTTCCTCTGGCAAAGCTGTTGCGGAAGGAATCACAGCGCTGTGGAGGTTGGAGAACACCTCTGAGGTCATCGAGCCCAGCTTCTTACCCTAAAATTGCAATCCCACCGCTACTGCTAACTTTGTAGATATTTTACAAACTGTCAATCCCCTATTCTCCTGGTTTAATCCGCAGCGTTTTCTTGCAACACATGTTCCAAGCCAAATAATGTTGACCTGCAGTTTTAGAGGTTAATCTCTGAGAGTTTCCTTTTCTACAGTGAATGAGCAGCAGAGTGGCAGAAGTTCTACCATGTTCACAGTATAGTTTTCTTGCTACTCAAAACATCAATGGGCAACACAAGTGTACAGTTTAAATAAATAATTCACAGGATGCCAGGGGCTGGAAAAGACCCAAAGAGATCATTGAGTCCAGCATCTTTGCCAGGGCAGGACCATACAATCTAGCTCAGGTCACACAGGAACACATCCAGACATGCCTTGAAAGTCTCCAGAGAAGGAGACTCCACAGCCTCTCTGGGGAGTCTGTTCCAGTGCTCTGTGACCTTTATAGAAAAGAAATTCCTCCTTGGCTTGAGATGGAACTTCTTGTGTTGCAGCTTCCATCCATTGCTCCTTGTCCTATCCCAGGGAGCAAGTGAGCAGAGCCTGTACCCCTCTCCTGACCCCCAGCCCTCAGATATTTATAAACATGTATCAAATCCACACCCCCCCCAGTCTTTCCTCTTCTCCAGACTAAGCAGCCCCAGACCCCTCAGCCTCTCCTCGTCAGGCAGTCCCTCCAGTCCCCTAATCACCCTTATAGCCCTCAGCTGGACCTTCTCCAGCAGATCCTTGTCTCTCTTAAACTGGCAGTATTTTTGATACTAGAATATTTATGATAATAGCAGATTCTAATTTGTCAGGAAAGGATCAGGGGACAGAAAACCAGGCAAATTATCTTCTGAAGTCTGTAGGTCTGCATACCAGTCAAGTGTGTACCACCCTAGCTGGTGTAGGACCATAGAGCCTCTGAAACACTGAAACAGGGCAGTCTGTTACTGCACTTGCTTTTGGACTTTGACTGAACCAGCATGCTGGGATTCTTTTCTACCCCTGCATACCTTGCTAAAGTAGAATGCCTCTTATATAAGAACAGAATTACAAACTAGCACAATTTAGACTACTTTGGCATATGTCCTTGTTAAGCAGATTAATAGTCTAATTCCCTGTTATCTGCTCTGGGTAACTACTGCTCCCCAGGTGTCACAGATTGCTGTTCTGTTAAGTAGAGCACACAATGAAGCTATAGATGTGTAAATAAAGCTTCCGGGTTTTTATAAATGCCTGTAGGAGCTATCACATTTCCCAGGACTTCTCTATCAGAAGAGAAGTTCCTACAAAGGTGCTTTCTCCATAGATTTTCCTCACATTTAAAATTCACCACTAACTTGTATAAAATACCCCGAAGTGGTTTTTAAACCACTGAGGGAAAGAGACATAGAACACCTGTGTGTGTGGCTGAAAGAACTGTGCACCAGTGAATCTCCTTTGTGTCTCCTGTGCTCCAGTCACCTTCTGCATATGGCAGGAGAACACAGGAGTGACTAAAGAACTCCAGTTATGAGGGAAAATAAAAACAAAACATCTATTATTAGGGAGAAAACCCTCCCTAGGACATTGCATTGCAACTCCTGTGTATCGGTCGTATTTTGGTTCCTGTTCTGCAAACACATGGGTCAGCTGAAGTCAGTGAATTATCCTTATGTGCACATCCCTTTCAACACAAGGAATTTGGGCTCGCAGTTTAGGAACAAGTCCTTTCACCATACATGTGGCATTTAGCCCATTGTCATTATGGGAAGACATAAGAAAGGGGTAAAGCCTCAGGACTTCTCCTTAGCTCAAGGTTATACAGCATTTAAAATCTTCCATCTGTGGGATCTGAGGAAGTTCATCCTACTGATAGAATTGGGACTCCTTGAGCTCTCTGAGAAGGCTCAATTTACAATGAAACTCTATTATCTCACTTTTCTCCAAGGGAACAACAAAAAAATAATCAGAATCGTTACTGTTGTTCCAAACTCAGGCCTCAGCAAATCTGTTGAAAGCTCTGGCACAGCCCAAGGTTGCTTTGTGCCTATAGCCATGCTTGCTCTTTTGTCAGCAGTCAGCTCCTGATGATCTCCTCTGCCTTTCAGCTACAACAGTTATTCCTGAGTTACAACTAGCCTTGAAATTATTTACCTTAAGATTTTGCCTTCTCAAGGATGCTAGTTAACTGAACTTGAGAATCTTTTTCAAATGCTTTAATTCTGTAATACTTCCAGCTCTTTAAAAAGCAGCAGAGCACTGTGCCCTCTGAAAGCAGCACGACTGGGACTGACTTTGCAGAAAATTGTGGCCACTTTTTAGCCCACACACACTACCAGGGCCTCAGAAACTCAATAGATTTCCACTTACCTCTCATGATACTTTTCTTAACTTACTGATAAATCACAGGCTTTTCTTTTTCCCAGCCCTGTCAGGATGTGATGGTTTGGGAGTTATTCACCTCCCCATACTATGAAAATCACCCAGACTAGACACAGTCAGCTAGAAGTTAAGGACTGGAGCTATATTTACAGCTTAGCACAATAAACAAGCAGCTACTTACACAATATACATTAATATTTACAGAAACATACAGAAATATACAAGTTAAAGGTAATACAGAAACACAATCCCCCTCCCAGAAATCAGAGTTCCCAGGAGGGGCTCCCAACCACCCTTGCACCTTCTTTCCACCCCTCTACCTTATCCCAGGGTTTGCCTTACATGTAAGGTGAGTTTGGAGGATCGGCCAAGGGAGTTAGAAGCAGAGTGGTTAGTTAGGTTACACAGCAGAAAGCAGAAGACACACCAGCTCCCAGAGAGTCTCTCTGTGTTATCTATGTTTGTGTCCTTGTTTTTATACACCTCTGCAAGCCTGTAAGTGAAGTAGATATCACCAGTGTTTTGTTTTCACAGCCTACAATCTAATTTTTTTCATTAAAATATTCCAATTATCCTCAAACCAGCACACAGGACAAACAGAAAAATGAGAAGTCATCATGTAGAAACAGCCTCAATTTAAATCATCTGTAGAGAAGAAATGTGATATTCACTTGCTGCCAATAATTAGGCCCCAAAGCATCACTTCATTATTTTATTAAGACCAAAAGTTCAATTTGGCAAAGTTCCAGTACCAGCTTCAAACGTGCTGGTTGTAGTTATTGAGAAACATCACTCTGCTGCTCACGTAAAAGGCTTTGTTGGCAGCCAGCAGTTCAAGTGTATAGATTTCTTGTCAAAGACACAAAGAGCACTGAAACATGCAAGCCAAAGTATGACTGATCCAGATAAAGTGTGCAAAGATTAAAGGAATACTTCAGAGGACTGCATCAAATGAAAGCCAAATGACTGCTTTCTCTTTTCTGTACATGAGCTGACCTCATTGATTGGACTTCATTTTGTATTGTGCCTATGAACAGGCAAAACATTTTTTTCTCAAGTTAACTAAAACCTTTCCTTGCAATTAGGAACAAGTCAGCACTGTGCCATTCTCCAGCCAACCTCACAACATAGACATAAAATACTGACAGTGTAATTGCTAGAGTGGTCACAGAAACCTGTAAGGCCAGCTCCAAAGCACTTAACTTAGAAGCAAGAATTGTCTAACAAGAGCTATAAGAGGTCCAAGGTAAAACCAGCGCCCAGCAATACACACAGGGCATATGTTAACATGAAAAAGGCAAAGTCACTCTAAGGAGCTGCAACCCAGTCTCCCTCACTAGCTGCCTAGGTCACAACTATAAAATTCTCATTAAGACTACCTGCAACCCTTCTTGGTTGTCTCCATCACTGTATGGGTACAGCACAACACAGGAAAAGGCTTTGACATTCTGTAAGCTCTGTCACTAGGAATAACACCACAAGCCCCAACTTCCAGAATGACCAACAAGGGAAGGCCCACAAGCAGTCTTTCAAAGCAAGAGATTAACTTACAGACATGATCATGCTCACTCTGGACACAGCAACAGCTTGCTTACTCTTGGCAAAACTCAGATCTTCTTCCTAAGGACATGGACTGCATTCAGCTATTTCTTCTTCAAAAGGAGGCAGGCTGCACCATGTTCCCCTTAAATCCTGCACGTGACAGTCTTCAGGTGAAGTTGATGATGAAAGGTTACACCTGTGTTTCCTGCAGCTTGGAGAAAACCCCTCACCAACAACTGGTCCCCCTCTTCCTCTCCTGTCCTTTCCAAATGATGGCTCTCCAGCTTG
>VWYK01097565.1:3023-31412 GCA_013399775.1 Semnornis frantzii
GCTAATCAAGTTAGAATATTATTTGTACACTTGGCAGCCCCCTGCTAACTTTGAACAGTCCAGTACATAAAAGCATAAGGATCAAAAGATTTGGAATTGAAATAGTGAGGACAGCTGATTTGTAAATGGAACAGCTATAAAAGTCAAGTGCCTCATGAAAGCATTATGAGTTTCTACAAAGCTAAATGACAGAACTTGCTAATACCCAAATGCAGGCAATAAATTCCCCACAACCATCTGATAGTTCTCAGATCTCACTGATTAACAATATCCAAACACCTCTCATGTATTTAAAAAACAAAATAATTCTTTTCCAGAATCTGTAGGAAGAGCAGCTTGATGGTTATCTGCTATTTGCTTGATTACAAGTGAAAGTGAAGATCAGCCTCTATGCTAATCAGGATTTCCTAGGCTGCAAAGAGTTTATTTTTCAGATCAACTTGATTTATTTTAAGAACCTCACATCAAGATACCTGATACCCGCACCAAGCTGCAGCTATATTTTGTTCCCCTTTATAAAAAGTGGCAGCACCAACAGTACTTTGAGTAAAGACATCTCATTAATGAAGTGAAATGCATATCCAAATATATAGGCCCTAGATTTGGGGGAGAGGAGGTATATTCATTGTGTCTGCATCTATGCATGGTACACTTACATGTAGAAAGCCTTTCCTTCTTATCACTTGCAGATATCTAGAACCTATTTGTGCATAAACTAACACTTCTGAGTTAAATTTGCTATCTCTCTGTGGACAACTTACAGTTTTATCTTGGTATTCCAGACCTGTCTCATTTTGCTCAGAATGAAACTGGTCTTTCTAGCATTGCCTTACAGTTGTCTGGCCATCAGCTTGAACTGGGATAAAACAGAGCTTTTAATCTTTCTCTCCAAGCTACCTTCTTATCATGCCCTTCTTAAAGCACTTTGGACAACACTGCAGTCCCACCTGTTACTTAGGCCAGTAACTGGTGTATCATACTTTTCTTGTAAGGCTTTCTGGTTCCTTACAGTGACATTAGGTCTAAATCCTGCAAGGTTGTGGCTTTTTTCATGTCTTTTTTTTTTTTTTTTTTTTTTTTTTTTTTTTTTTATTCTTCTCGAAAAGAAATCTAAGATACAGCCTCTCCAATTCTCCCCAAACAACTAAAGTGCTCATCCAGAGACTGTTAATCTCCCATCTTGATTACTTCAACATAGTTTTTAAATTGTCATTGTGAATGCATTTTTCTCTGTCCATAGCCATCTAGAACATTGCTGTCAAGGCTATTTTCCTAGCTTGTTCTTTTAACTGTATCCTTGTAGGACAAATGCAGGCAGTGAAGTTCAATATGGGCAGCACAGAATTCCCTTATATCTTATTTACACCAAGTAAATGAAGGCACCATATATTATTTAGCATTGCTTGACTGGTATGCTTCTCCTAATACATCCAGGACAGTTGACATTCAATACCTGTTATGGGGATGGAGGTAATTAATTAATGCGAGGTGATATTTAAAAATATTAACAGTTTATTAATATTAAACATTCAGAACTTGCATCACCCTGATCAACATTTAATAATAATAATAATAACAGGCTCTTTGCAACATTATGGAAACTATGTACAGGCTATAATAGGATCCAGAGATAACTATTAAATATAAACATTAATTGAACTAGATTTAAACTGGAAGAGAAGGCTTTGTGGCCAGTACGCCACTTGCTTACTAGATGGACACAAGGAGCAACTTTCTGCTTAGGGCAGAAGGCAATTAATAATTACAAGAGGCTTTTGGTATTTACTCACAGAATTATATCTGATGGCACCCAAGGTGAGGTTGCTGTCGGTAGCCGTTAGAGGCTTTAGAGTTTCCCCAGGTTTCTGGGGAAAGGAGGCAGACGATCTCTGACCTGTTCCTGGCTCTCTGGATGATTTGTACTATCTCCAGGGCTTCCGTCTGGGCAGAAGACTTCCAGGTGCAGGCAGGATGTCTTGCAGTGTCACGCCGGCTATGCAGGCCAAATGCGTGGAAGTATCAGAGGCAGCAGGCACGGACACACCTTGTAATGNGGAGGGAGAGCAGAAAAACATGCCTGGGCAAACCAGGAGAGGTACAAGCCCAATTTGGCCTGCCTAGGCCTACCGCAACACTACCTCCACCTTTTGCTTCCTTGCGTGGCTGGCTTGTGGTGATTCATTCCTTCCACTTTTCTAATGAGCATCCAAGGTGCTTCTCTTTATTCTTTTTATACCCAGGCAACATGGTCAAAGGGATTTCACAGAGCTGCTCCAATACTTAAATTGCTATAATCTGTAAAAAACTAAAAATGTATTGTTAGTGTATGATGCTACTACTAGTTTTATTGACGAATATCACTTTACGAGCATCTCCTTTCACTCTACCTGAGCATACCTCAACTCTTTCCTCAAACACAGATTGTGTACTCCTTAGGGCGGGAACTGTGTTTGATACATGGTTAATTTAGTAGAGAACCCACTGGTGACTACTAAGGATAATGAACAAATGCAATGTACTAGTATATATGTTCATATTTTGGTGTTCTGTGACTCTGGATATGCAAGATAAGCACATGTATGACCAGTGTTAGTTTTACGACCCATCCAAACCAATCTGCTTCAGCAGTATTTACAGAATTCCATATTTTTAAAAATGAAATATTGGACATTTTCAACATGTATGCTTAGAGGATTGTGTTTAGCAATCATGGATGCAGTAGCCATGATTAATGAAGTATTTGTATGGAAGGTGAAGAGAAATTTAGAGGGAGAACCTATCTCCATCAGTATATATAATAGCTCTCTACTTTATGATATTTCAGTATTGGATACAGTAAAAGCAATGATCATGAATTTCAAGAAAACTTTTTTCAGTAAGGAGAGGAGAAATGAGACAGAACGCTTAGATCTTTAGCCAGCATTCACTACAGTCTTCAACAAATCTGATCTGGGGAAAAATCCAAAATTAATATTGTCAAACTGAGCTGCAGATGTTGAAAAAGAATCAGGCACTGCAAGAAAATTGATGTGCCAATGAAAATTAGACAGACAGAAAATTCTCACTAAATAAAACTCAGCAGGTTACAGGGGCACAAAGAAATTAGCTTAGATCATCCAGCCAGTTCAATTTTGTGTGACAATATTAGTGTATTTTTGTTGTTACTCTTGTTTTTCCTACTGTTATATGTATATTTGTGTAGTAAAGTGAAGTCTTCGCTATGCTTTTTTAAACTTCTGCAAAACATCTTTTTTTTCACTGAAGTCTCAGCCAGACTGGTTTCACCTTACTTGCAAGACTTTCAACGCTGTCTTCTAACTTGTCAACACTCACTTCTCTTCAGCACCCATTGTTTGCCTTTGTATCTGAGTGCAGATAAAGAGGCTTCAGTTGATTGTTTGCAAGAATATGAAACACATTTATATTCACCAGAGTGATAGTTTTACATTTTTATAGACTAAGCCAAGGAACAGCTGAATTTGGAAGCAACCTTGTGTGTAGGGTAGCTGCAGCACCAGTCTGTAAGTGGTTATACACAGCATAGGTGCTTTTAAGGTATAGAGCTTATGTTCTCCCTATATTGCTCAGAATCGTATCTGCAGATTTGAAGATTCTTTTGCCAGCTACAGCTTCCAGATCTCTCATTTAAGTCATTAAACCAGATGTGATTAAGTCAAACATTTTAAAGCTAAAACCTTGACAAAGATGACTATTTAAACCCCCCAAAAAAGACTAATCTTCTGTGTATTTTAACTCATTTCATGTTTTCTCTCATATGGCAACTGCTTCTTTAAGTTGCACAGAGCATTATTATTTTTATTTCCCTGGTTTGACTAATTTCTTTCGGAAACAGATCTCTTAGCTTGGTTTTGGCAAGCAGCATTCTGGGCTCACTGTGGATTTTTCTTTCTCACTCACTCACTCACACACACATACTTTGCTTCCTTTGCTGCTTTTCCAGCTTTTTAGCTGTTCCTCCCTCTGCCATACTTGCTACAAATGCGAAGGGCTTGTGTATTAGCATCACATGGTATCCCTTGACTGTCTTGATACCCATGCACTGACTCTGTTAACACACTAAGAAATAAAGGCATGTTAAGAACTTATTTGTTTTCAGGGATGTGATAAATTACTGAACAAACCCAAATAATCATTCTGTTTCCCTGTGTGTGTGTATCTGTGTGTTAGAACTCTGAAAGGAAAGCTAGAACTGTGGTTAACATTACTGGCTTTGGCTGAAGAAATACCTTTACTGTATGTGAGCCAAAACCTCTACCAGATGGCAAACTATTTAGCTGGGATGAATCAGGACAGGTAAGCAGCACTGTGCTGCAAGCTTCTGTGCTCAGATGGCAAAGACAGCCAATAGCATCCTGGTTTGTGTTAGAAATAACGTGAAAAGCAGGACCAGGTAGGTGATTTGCGTTGTTGATGCCACACCTTGAGGATTGTGCTTGGGTTTGGATACCTCAGTACAAAAAAGACACTGAGGTGCTGGAGCAGCTCCAGAGAAGAGAAACTAAGCTGGTGAAGAGCCTAGAGAACAAGCCTTATGAGGAGCAGCTGNAAGATATGGCTTAGCGGTGGACTTGGTAGAGTAGGGTTAATGCTTGGACTCATTCTTGAAGGTCTTTTCTGACCTAAACAATTCTATGATTCTATGAAAAAACTTTCTGCTGGACAGTCAGGCTCTGAAGTTTCTCTCAAGCTTGGAGAAAAAAAGAAAAGTGGGTGGTATAAATACATTTTCTGTTCTTCGTTACAGGATGTTTCCCTGAATTCGTTACAACCTGGTGGAGGTGCTGGGTGTGGTAATGAATGTAATGGAGAAGGGAGAGTGCCAATGGAGGAGTGGCACGGTTTTTACGTATCCAACTTCAAATATCATAACAGATCTGATTTTCCTAATCTGAGATATAGGCCACTGAATCTGGAACAGAGATGATTGGAAAAACTTATATTCTGCTTAAAGTGTTGCTTTGTGTTAAGCACGTACTTAACTATTTTCCCAAACTGGTACTTCCCTCAGGTTTTAGTAGCACTCTTAGCACCCTAAATAAAATTGGGAGAAAGAAAAGGAGGAAAATTTCTCTGACGAATATGTCAGCTAATTGTCTTTCTTTTTCCCTGGAGAAGGTTATAATGTGGGTTTTTCAGATCTGCAGAGCAACTGAAGTGATACATGACTACTTAGCAATAAACATTTTTAATGGAGACCCCTATCCCCAGCTTAATTTCTGCCCTCAGTCATATTGCATCAATCAATACTAGTGATGTTCCTAGCAGTTTCATTGTACCCTGTGAACAGTTTTGCTGCTCAGAATTACAGAAGCATGCCTTGAGTGTATTTTGGTACTCAGATTTAATAACAGGGGATCCAATATTGATTGTAATGGGAAATTGTTTGCGTACGCGTGTGCACATCTGTGTTTTTCTGCACTGAATTGTCATGCTCCAGTCCAGCACTTGTGACTATTACAATATGGAAATGTGATCAGAAATGGTACAAACCATGACAATAGTGATTAGAGGAAAGTAATTAACTGACTAGCATGACCTTTCTTCATTGCAAATTATGCACAAGTTCCCCAGATGACACATTTAGCATTACTCACACACATGCAATTTCTACCAAGCATTCTTGGCCATGTATTTAGTCTGTAACACTATCTGTCAAATGATAAATATTACTCATTATTTGGATGGGTTCAGGTCTTAAATATGAGCTTCTGAAGCCAGTATTTGTAGTTAGTTGCAACTCCTTTTCTGAGTGAAGTGCATAGATGCGCAAACAGGCAAGTGGAACCTAAACCAGGCAAACAGATCCGTGGGTTTAGAATGGATTTTCTGCTGGCAATATTTACAATTATTCAAAATTGCATAGCTGAATTTGATTTCCAGTGAAATGTGGCATTTCTAGAGGATTTACATGGGCCGTTAGAACTGCTGGGGAGTTCAGCCCCTGGGAACAACCTTTGTATGTTGTTTTGCATCCACCTATACTGACCAAAGGCATCGGGGTGTGCACGGATCCTAACTTTCATTTGAGCTTCGTCAAAGCATAAATGAAAAGTAATTCCAAAAGCTGTATTTAAGTGGGTGTTTTAAGAGCTTTTCTCAAAGCAGGCTTCTAACTGCTAACACAAGCCACAGCACAGAAAAACATATCTACTTATTCACTGCTTATAATTGAGGACAATGTGCACCTCCAGTATTCATGGAAAATTCAACCTAAATATTTCAAAGGTTGATGAGTTTCAGTATTTAAGGAAAGGTTAGAAGTTCTTGAATTTAGAGGTAACCAAATTAAGGAAGAAAATTAAACTGACTGATTAATTTTTAACAGTTCACATATTTCCAGGCAATAAATACCTTCTTTGTTTGTTTGTTTGGTTTGGTTTGGCTTTTATTAAATAAAGGGCAGATTATTGCTTGACATGTGGGACATGAAGGCTCTCATGTGTTGTTTTGAAGTCACTTCCCATTAAACAAAGTACTCTTATTGGGACCCTTTCATACAGTCCTCCAAAATCCTGCTCACCAGTGCATACCAGGTCAACACACCCTTTGAATGGGTCAGGAAAATATCACTGTCTTTCTTCTCCCACTGCATGATGACATGAAAGCAGACAAGGAGCTGTACTGTAGCTGCTGATCTTTCAAAGGAGTGTGGCCTTAGACCTTATGCTTTCTGTGTAGGTTAATAGAAACCTCTTCCTGCAAGTAACTGCCTTTTTTTTTTGTTGTTGTTGTTAGAGGATTTTTGGTTACTATTGAGCAACAAACCCAGTTATTAGAAAGCTTTATCTACATAATTTACTACAGACTGCTCCTATAAAAAATAATTAATTTAAAATATAGTGTGGATAAATGTTTTCTTTAATAGCAATATCTTACATTTATTAACACGTTTCCAGTTACCAAATCTTTCTGTGACTTTCCTTAGCCATAAGCTTTCAGCAAAAATGGCTATAGCCATAATATATGTACCTCCATCATACAAATAAATTATTTGTATTCGCTGTAAAGACTATTTTTAAAATGGTTGCACAATGAAGGTGCATAAATCACAGGAGTTTTTAGTATTATACTACACATACGCAAGATTTGTAACGGGGTAATATTCAATAGTCATAAAATTAAAGAAGAACTTATTGAATCACAGCAGCTTTACTGCTTTGAAGATAAAGGGTGCTGTCTTGAACAACATTTACAGATGCACCTTTGTACATAGACCAAGAGGATGAGATTAATCCCAAGACTTTTGGGTAATACATAATACAGACTGTCTTCTATGGAAGCGAATTCTGCTATTTTGCATAACACATATAGAGATAGACATATGCATCCTGGAGGTCACACATAACATTTGCTCTGTATTTGTTGCTGTTGTGCTGTGGCAGCAGCAGGAGCTGCCACTGAGAGAGATGTGAGTGTGTTAGAGTTGGGAATTAGGGATTCAGCGATCTTAAATGTCTTTTTCAGCTGAAACTATTCTGCAGTTCTGTGTTCATCCATATTGGAGAAACCAGGGACTTGGAAGGGATAGTTGCCACCCAGTCAGGGCACAACCAGCCTGTTACTTATGGCCCTGGATCTGGGTACCCAGGCATTCTGATGACTAATCACACAGACACAACCAGTACTTCACTGTAAGCTATAAGGAATTAAACACTCCTCCACAACTCCTGTGAATTGTAAGAGGTCCAACATGTCCTTCTTACAAGTTCATTTGAACATAGGGAAACACCTAATGATATATGATCTTCCAAGATAAACCAGCACTAAAACTGGTTACCTGCATGTGTTGTAAGGAATGGAACATCTGCATTACATTGGACAAATGACTCCCAGAAAAGGCAAAAGTGAAGACCCTATGATTTGGCCTAGAAACAGAATTAGATCACTCTCAGTCTTTTGTGGTTTCTATTCTGTGAGTTCTGGCCCAAGAAAGACAAGCTGTGGTACACCAGTTTGCATTGAAGGCCTATCTCCTCTACCTTTCCAATTCTTTGCTCCCAGCTCTGCTAAACCAACATCTCCCCAGTTGGAGAGGTGTGTATGTACACGTACATAAAAGGGGCAAAAAAGATTTTGGGCACTTGTGTTGTAAAATGTGCAGCTCAAGTAAGTTAAGAGAAGAGTAGCATGCATAATGAGACTGATCATCAGGAAATGAAGCAAATTAATACTGCTTTGCTTGAAACTCGAGTCAGCAGAGCAGATCCAGAGAGCAGTTGCTGGTCCACTGCCAGCAGTAAAACAGGCCCGCATCAGGGTCACCTTTTCTCCCTGGACCCAGAAGCATATAGAAATGATCCTCCCTGGGAGCAGAAGGAATCACAGAGCATCTGCTCTCCCCCATGACATCTGGGCCAGGGAAGCACTAGTGGGAGCCTGGAACTGATGCATCATCTGCTCCCAGCAGTGTTGGGTTGGTGATGCTGTCACCACTGGCCCTTCCTTCACCTTGCCAGAGTGTTTCTGCTCTGTGCTGCACGGCCACCCATTCCTCCTCTGCCCATGTGCAGCAAGGCTTTGGAAGCTGAAGTGCATAAGGCAAGGTCACAAGGGTGCTTCTGTCTCTGCTTTATCAGCATAAACTGTGCTGTTAGGCAGAGATGTGGTAAAGCACAACTCACCAGATTCCTGTTTGCTGGGTTATCAAGTGTTGCCCTGCTGCTCCAAGGTAAGCCTCAGCTTGGCTCTTGTCAGGCTGAACTACCTCTGGTGATTTCAAGGACCTCAGATGACACAAAAACAAAACAAAAAAAAAAAGCTGCAAGACTACTTTTCAGGAGGTGAAACAGCTGTCACAGGTGATACAGGCTCTGTGAGACACTCAGAACCTACTGCACAGCACCCTTCTACCCCCCCTCCTGTGACAGTCAGTGTCTATTGGCAGCACCAGAGTCCACCCCATACCCAGGGCTGAACAACAGCAGTAGCTCTATCAAACTATGAACCATCCCCAGCCGGAAAGAGGAACTGACAAAAGGAGAGAAGACACATGAGTTACAATGAAAATTGATTTAATGAAACATCCCAATGAATATCAATGTAAATATAAAGTTATGCTCAGCCCAGCAAATGTACAACAGTCACAATAAAAGGAAAGACCTCAAGAGCAGAAGGATCAGAGTCAAGGACCCTGCAATTCTCAGCAAATCTCCCCCTTTACAAACTGACTATGATGTTCATGATCTGGGATACACCTGCAGCCAGCTCAGGTCTAGCAGACTCCAAACAAATGGCTTCTGGACCATGGCAGGCCTGTGACTCTGTCCCAGAGAAACAAGGACAGATACGGTGCTGAGTTTGAGGGACAGACTTTGCCCCCTCAGGCTGTACCCCGGAAACAGGAAGAGCACTGCCTGCAGCCATGGCCCAGCACCTCTGCTGGGTCCTGCTGGCAGCTGCCTGCTCTCTCTTGGAAGTCTCTCCAGGACCCATGGACAACACCACCAGGAAAGGTGGTAACCTGCACCCCCACGACGTCAGGAAAGCGTGAGGTGCCCGTGACACGGCATTGTACCCTGAGGAGATGTCTCTTCCTGGCCTCTTCTCTCCAGTGGGCTCTTTGACGCAGTGTGGGCCCGAGGCGGCACACAGGCTTCTGCCTCTGCCACCACCAGAAATGGCAGCAGAGTCCAGAGTCCCTTCTCATCTGGGTGCAAAGGAATGAATTAAACCTGCCTTTTCACCTGGTGTGGAAGCAGATCGTGAAGAAACTCTCCTGGTGCTGTGACCATGCTATATAGTGTCCTGTCCCCGTGTCTCCCAGCCCTGCAGACTGGGTATATGGTGCAAGCAGCTTCATCCAGCAGGGACTGCCACAGTCGTGTGTTTACCTACAAGAGTCAGCCATCTGAGAACACCTGATATGAACAAATAAAGTGTTTTAACAACAGGAAGGGAAATCTGGGCCAAGGATGCAGTGTTGAAGCCCACAAATTTGTGAGGGTTTTAGTGAATGAAGAATAAGCCAAATCTTCAGCAAAACAAACTACGTGCATCTGTCCCTGCGCTGCTTCACCGTCTCCTTGGCAGCATCTGGTATGGCACAATACTGTGGAATAAGATGTCCTTGCAACCTTTTCACCTGCACACTGAACATCCTTGGCATTGCAGAAACTCCAAATACCTCTAAATGTTTAGATGCTTACACAAAGTACTTGACTTCTAAGTATGAGCTTCTGCTATCATTGGCACTACCCACTGAAGTGGAACAGGAAATCTCAGTCTGCATAGGTAAAATTCAAGTTATTAACCTACTGGCTATGTTTCTCAGAATGGAGAGAAAGTGTGAGTTACAGCTAATTCCAGTTTTTTGCATCTGTGCTCTTGGCAATAAAAGTATCTGCTGACCATCAGTATAAAAATCTATCCCGCAGAAGCCAGGCTAGGCTGTTTCAGGATTTTACGCAGATTAAATAGATGTAATTCTCAGAATGATGCTATTATCACCCATCCATTCTTTGTGTTATGTGCCTTTTAATTTTCCTTACAAGTCTTTATATTATTTAGTGTGAATTACCTTTCTTGCTGTAATCTGAAATGACGGCTACCTTGTACCTAATCTGCACATGGTTTTTGTCTCTTTCTTATGGCCTGATGCCAGGCGGACTAGCGTATGTCATGTTTATTAACTTTTTTAAAATTTTTTTTTTATATAAAACTCACTTTCTTTTCACGCCCACAGCAGGTTTCTTGGTAACAAAATCCAAGTGATTGTTTTTCTTGAATAGTAAATTCACAGATAATTGAATATTTACTAGATCAAACTCCTACATGTTTTCAGGTTGAATTAAGAGAATAGCTTAGGCCAGAAACCAAGTATCATATTGAAAAGCTGAAATTCTATAAAATTATTTGGGGATTTTGTTTGGGTTTCTGTTGAAGAACGGACACAACTCAAAGCCTAAGCAATGCCTTAAATCATAGAATCAGTCAGGGTTAGAAAGGGACAGAAGCGACCACAAGGATCATGTAATTCCAACACCTTTGCCGTGGCCAGGAACACCTCCCACTAGATCAGGCTGTCCAGAGCCTTGTCCAGCCTGACCTTAAATAACTCCAGAGATGGGGCTTCGACCACCTCTCTGGGCAACCCCTTCCAGGGTCTCAACACCCTCATGGGGAAGAACCTCTTTCTAACATCCAGTCTGAATCTACCCATTTCTAGCTTTGTTCCATTCTCCTTAGTCCTGTCACAACCTGACATCCCAAAAAGTCCTTCCCCAGCTTTCTTGTAGGCCCCTTTAAGATACTGAAAAGTCACCTCAGAGTCTTCTCTCCAGACTGAACAGCCTCAACTCCTTTAGCCTATCCTCATAGGAGAAGTGCTCCAGCCCTTTGATCATCCTCATGGCCCTTCTCTGGACATGTTCCAGCACATCCATATCCCTCTTGTAATAGGGGCTTCAGAACTGGACACAGTACTCCAGGTGGGGTCTCACCAGTGCGGAGTAGAGGGGGAGAATCACTTCCATTTCCTGGCTGGCCACACTTGTCTTGATGCTGCCCAGGCTCTGTTTGGCTTTCTGGGCTGCAAGAGCACACTGACAGCTCATATTGAGTTTCTTGTCTGCCAGCGCTAAGACTAGTAGAATGTTTCATAAGGATCACAAAGAATTTTTCTACCTACCCTTAGACCCAAAATGAGATATCACTTTGACTGGACCCTGTTTCGGGGGGAAGGTGCAAAGCAATATCATCAAAGCAAATGGATAAATTATCTGTGCTTTCTATTCTTGCTTGCCAGGTATCATGGCTGGAGAGAGAAGAGAGTGATCTGGTTTACATCTCAAAGTACCTGCTTAGTCTGCCATTGTCCAGCGGGTTATTACCAGGGACAGATGGCCTTTTATCACCTCCCTTGCACAGGGATTTCCCTCTGGCTTTCCAGCTATTTTTCCAACCCAGCATGCAGCTCTTGTTATTTCACTTGTGTTACTGGTGTCATTTTAATTTTGGTCAATGCATTTATCAGTAAACACACTTGCCTTAATGTCTGATAGTTTGCTTAAGTCTATTAATACCTTGCTGCACAATATACTGTACTGATTGTCAGCAGGTTTTTGTGTTCAAAGACATTTACAGTGGAGCAAAATCAGGATAAAATGAAGCTAAGACTGTTAAATTGGTCAGTGTTTTAGTCCTCTTCTCCAGGTGAAGATCCTTAGTGGTGTAATGTAACTGCAATCCATTAGAGTCCAGATACACAACTATTATGTTAAAGTATATTGAAGTCAGTGGAGTGATGCTGCTATGCTCTGGCAGAGGATCCGGTCTGCTTTTTGCCATCATTTGCTCTGCTGAGCTGAGTAAATATGGCAATTTCTTGGATTGTCAGTAAGAAGGTCACTTTTACTCCTCAATTCCTGCACGTCCACTATAATTCAGTCATCCAGTTCCAACTTTCAAACTTTTTTCTTGAGATTTGACTCTACGGCCAATGAAAGGAGGAAAAGAAAAACCAACAAAATGGTCACGAGTACATGTAAAATGTGCACACGTGTACATGGAAAAGAAAGGCACTGTTGTTTCTGCTGCCAATAGCAAAAAAGGGATACTGCTGCCTTTGACTTCCTTGTCTAGATACCTGTGGCCCACGTATAGTCCAATAAAGAGCTGCCTTCAGATCAAGACATAATTTGCAGAGAAGACCAAACATCATGTCTCTGCATGAAATGCCACATATTTTTTTCCTAAGGATTCTTGTGTGAGATTCAGTTGCTTAAATGTATGTTTGCAGTGGTGTTTTGTGAGCCCTGGATGGGGCTCTTTGGACTCCAACTCTCATCACAGAATTGTGTGGATTTTCCCTGTCTTTTGTGCTCTCTGTGTGTGTATCTGCTAGCTACATCCATATATTTTTAATACTCTTGGACATGTGAATGACACTTTTGTTTTGGACTCTTTCAACTTTATATTTCTTTGATAATCCTTGATCATTAAGACATATTTTCAAAAGTTTTTATACAATGCCCCTCACCTGTCTGTAATATTTCTATCACGTTCACAGGTGCTTGAAATGGTTCTTGATTCTGATTTCAAAACCCATGTGCTCTGTAGCCATTCCATTGCATTTTCCCTCACTCATTTTGCATTCTGTACAGAGATATAGGATGCTTTGCAATCTGCATCTGGCTAGCACACAGGAGGAGCATGGCAGCATTAATCCTTTTCCTTTACTCCTTATTGAGCAATTAGGGTACTAAAAAAGATCTTGTTTACAGATACTCAAAGAGACTGTAATTTACTAGGTCTTGTAATAAATTTATATGCATCAGGAGGTAGCCAGAAGCAAGTCTGGAGTTTTAGCAGTGGCTAATTTATAGCTTCACTCTTGGGACAGGAACAGAATTAAAAAGTTTCCAATACTAAAGCAATTTGTTTAAATCCCTAGTCACAAAAAATGAACACTCGCTTTAAGAAGCTGTCTGAAAGTAAAATTCCTCACTAGGATTCATCCTTTACATAATTAGAATCATTAACAGAACTGATACAATTTACCCATCATGCCTTTGTGTAGGCTGTGTGGTGCCTTTAAATTTGGTTGAGACAAGAAGTTGTAGTTCTCAAAGGGCTGCAACACAACTGGGTTTTATCCTGTAGCTCCTTTTTCATGGTAAGACCTTTTTTGCTCTTGCATCAATATTTTCTGTGGTTAGGGCAAAAGTGGTTCCCTTCTCACATCACATTCCTATAAAGACTTAACATTACCATAAAGCAGATAATGAGTGAATAACAGCTATCTGGGCACTTTTTACAGGATGTATGTAGTGATATTGTGTTTTTAAAGCTTCATCTTGTAAAGTAGTCTTTTCTAGAAGCATCATTTTGAATATTTTCTAGCAAATGCTGACTGTGTAGGATGTGTTTTAATCCTGTGCACTTTCAGTAGAGGCCCTCAAATTGATCTGTTGACTGAAAAGTGGATTTAGTGTTCAATTTGAAGCAGCTCCTTATCAGAGTCTGGAACAAGCAGTGGCTAAAGGTTGTTATCAATTGATTGTTTCTGAATGGCTTAAGTGAAATAAGGTGTTGGAGTATCCATCAGGTTTTTCTTTTGCTGACTGCATTCTATGTCACACATGGCACACTTGTTGGCCTTTGCTAGTAAAACATTGAATGTACCACAGAAAACTCACCTCCTAGGTCAGCTGTGATATGTATTGGCAAGATGGGAGGTGGAGAGCCATAACATTGTTGCTTATATATCTGGTATTTCTATGTCTGAAGTCCTTCAGAAATTTCAGAGCATCAGTCACAAAGGAGATATTTACAAATTGAAGAAACTCTGCTTCCAGAGTTGTTTTAGAAGTGATATCAACAGTGATACATAAATAAGGAAGCAACTAGAAGAATAAGAAGCCCAGCTGATTTCAGTTTAATTGGAAGTACAAATTAAAAAGGGGAGAGAGCATCGTTACTGAAGGGAAAAAGGCAAAATGGACAAAACAAATAGCGATGGTTGCAAACTGCTCCGAAGCAACACAAACTGAAGAAAATTGCTTTTACATTTTTTTGGGTAGTTTGGGTAGTTTATTGCTTTTATAATGAATCACACAAATACAAGAGAGAAAATAATAGCAAAGACCTGCAGTGAAATACTATGGAGATTTATAGTGCCACGGAAATGCACTAGTGCTGAAATACATTGTCCTCTTTTGATTAGAGGTTCATAGATACAACCTGGCTTATCTCCTTACATCTCACACCAAGGGATATAAGTCTGCAGAGTGTAAAAATGACTGTGCATTTTGCTTGGGCACACTTGCAATCCATCTTCTGGGGGAAAAAAAAGTCTCTCTGTTATGGGAATACTCAACAGTCTCATTAATTTTGAGAAGTCTCTAGTGGGTTATCATTTTCTTTTATTTTCTTGCAAATAGGTGGTAGAATCATGTGCATCACGTGCTGGTTTAGTATTGAGTGTTCTGTAGTTACATATTATTCAGCATTTTGGTGAAGTTTTGGCTTCATGAAAAATTAATCTTCTGCTCTGCATTTCTGCCTTGTGATTAATGAAAGTCTTCAGCCTGTGACTGCAAAGTGCATTGGGTTCTTCCTCCTAGCTAACCCTGTTTACTTCCATTTTGGTTTAGCCTTTTAGTTAATCTGATATTTCTTCTCACAGGTGCAGAATAATGTCTTCACGTTGCTATGCCAGTGTCCATAGGGAGGCTACAAAGCTTACTGATGCTGTCAGGTCCTGTATTTAATTGTCAGCAATTCTGGTAATGCAAAGTGCCTGGGGTCAGAGGGGCTACAACATTTAGTTTATATTTACAGAAATTCTACTAGCTTTTCTGATTTACTGACTTATTTGATCAGTTTGGCAAATGAAGATATGCTGGAGCCATGCAAGAAATAATATTTTCAGTTTAGTTATGAAGCTTTGCTAAAGTTAGAGTGATGTATAACAGTCTGTTCAGCTGTTCTCTGCTTTCTGCAGGAGAAAATATTTAGTGTTTTAAGACTAACCTCCTTAGGCTCTTTTTAAATGAACTATAAGAAATATATTTGCCTAACTTTCACAGCTCAGAATTTTTGAAGGATTAGTCAGTAGATTATGCCTGTATAAAATAATGTCTACATAGAATACTTCTTAACTTGTAAAGACGATAGGGGGCTTTTTTTTTTTGTTTTTTTTTTTAAGGGCAGTCGTGTTTTTTAGGGCTTTTTTGTTGTTATATGCAAGTCATTTAGACTCCCTTTGGTAGCATTCTTCAGTTACCTCAGCCTCAGTATGTTTGATTTCCATGGGATTGTTGTGTAGGTTTCTCCCCTTCCAGAACGAAATATTAAGCTGGGGCTAAGCTGTAAGAAGAATGTGTAAGCCAAATAAGGATAAATTTCAGCTAGAGCTCATTGGTTAAATGGTAGGAGACACGCCCACCTTGTACTTTTCAGGAGTGAGCTTGTGCATCTCACTTAAATGGATGAAAGCACATGTATATGTGCATACCAAGAGCTATACCTGTGCTTCAGCGGAACAGCTTCACAGGTCTTGGTGTGTCAGACTGTAGTGGAGGGGTAATTAATTACTGCAAAATGATATTTTAAAAAATATTTAATACAGTTTATTAATATTAAATATTCAGAACTCGTGGCACCCTGATCACCAATTTAATAATAATAACAGTCATGGAAACTTTATATACAGGTTATAACAGGATCTAGAAATAACTAGTAAATATATACATTAATTGAACTCGATTGAACTGGAAGAGAAGGCTTTGCGGTTAGTGTACCGCTTACGGTCAATACTTCGCTTGCTCACTAGATGGATGCAAGGAGTTCCTTTCTGCTTATGGCAGAAGGCAATTAATGATTACAAGAGACTTTGAGTATTTACTCACAAAAATATTATGTGACAGTACCCAATGCTTATGGTGGGGCTGCTGTCCATGATCTCAAAGCCGTTAGGGGCTTTGGAGTTTCCCCAGGCTTCTGGGTGGTGGAGAAAGGAGGCAGACAATCTCTGACCTGGTTCTGACTCTCTGGATGATCTGTGTTATCTCCAGGGCTTCTGTCTTGGCAGGAGGCTTTCAGGTGCAGGCAGGATGTCTTGGGATGTGCAGTCTCAGCATGGTGTCACACTGGCTGTGCAGGCCGATCGCGTGGAAGCATGCAAAGCCTAATCCTGGTTGCTGGAGTTCCACACAGCTCAGGATGCAATAAGGTAGTAGGAGCATGGATAGAGAGCAGATACAATGGCGGAGTGCACATATAATAGCAGAACACACCTTGTAATGGCAGAGCGCACAATGTGTTCCCTGCTCATCTCCCTTTATATCCATACAACCCAAGACTAATGGGCCTTTGGACACAGAATAACCAATCAGAATGGCAGTTAGCCAAGCCTGACCATATTAGGTGAAGCCGTAGGCTTGCTTTACCCTTTTTAGGGCAGAACATAGGCCGTGCACAAGGCAACCCTGTGTACCTTGTTTACCGCAGGGTTCAAAACAAGTCTGGGTGGGCCACAGTCCTCAGATTCAGAGGCTCCTGATTATTTTGTCTTATTTCCCACTGTTGCTTCTCCCTAAAACAGAGAGAGGGAGAGCAAAAAAACATGTCTGGGCAAACCAGGACATGTATAAGCCTATTTTGGCTTGCTTAGGCCTACCTCAGCACAGACTGCCTTCTCTGTGTGTGTCAGGTGTGGATAGCAGGGATGAGTTCATCTTTAGTGCAGAGCACTAAAGTGACAGGAAGTGGTCCAGTGACCATTGCATACAATATGGCGACCATGTGAAGTGCTGTACTTTGCCACTGTGTGTTTTTCCTTTCCGTTCCTTGTTTTTATACCAACATAACACATGCACCTGTAAACAAGCACACACATGCAGTGTATGCCTGCTTCTTGAAGCTGTAGGGAAGCAATTCACTTGTGTTTTTAAAGGTATGTAGAAATCTCTGCATTCATACAACTATCTGTTAGGAAGATGGGAGTTGCAGCCTTTTCATTTAAAAGTGAATTTTTACACTCCTTCTTTTTTGAATACTTAAAAAACAAATGAAACTCATGATCCTGTGTGAGATGGCTTCAGAGCAGCATAGACTGTTCTAATGACTGATTTCAATAATAAAAGACAACAGGGGACTAAAAGGTGCAGTGGTGGAAGCTGGGAAACATATTCCTTTCCCCAGAGGGTGTACTTAGCTTTGTGCCTTTGATCACTTGAGAAGTATCATTAAAGTACAAAATGGCAGGCACTAGGGAACATTACAGCAATTATAATGTGATAGTTTAAAAAAAAAAAAATCAAAAGAAGTTTGAACTTATTTGGGAGTTTTTCTCCCAATAAGGACTGATCACAAAAGAAGGGTAAGATGCTCTAATAGATAAAATACAGAAGCTCCAGTGGGACTATTCTTCAGATACTGACTCCCAAGTTAGCTCTGGTATGGAACAATCTGTACAGAACAGATTGTATTTACAAGTTCAATAAATCTAATCTGTGTGCGCACTTATATTTATACTGCAGAAACACCTGCAAGGCCTTGGTACTTAACTAGATCCCACTATGCTAAGAAATGTACAAACATGGAACAAAAAAATCCCAAACCATGGAATAAGAAAAGACCAAGAAAGCATTTAGACAATGAGGCTGCTACATAGTTGTTGCTACTTGGAAAATCAAAGTATTTTTCTAATACCTTGCAAATCACTGTACATATATTGTAGATTATTATTACACACTGTTTTGGAGTAGGCTTGCATTTTTATTTCTTAGTTCATACAGAACTAAGGACAATTAGTTCTTTAGAATTCCTCTGTTCTTCCTACAATTAGGAAGAACAGAGGAATTTAAATGACAGTGTGTTTTTTTTGTTTTTGTTTTTTGTTTTTTTTTAATAGAGATGGATTTTGCTTTGCTGTGACCCCAAAGAAACCACCTTTTCAGTCAAAAGAACAGCTGTTGGTCGGGACAGCAAGCTAGATACATTAACATTTGTATGCATTTCTTCTGTGTCCAAAGCCTTGGATGTAAAGCTGACAGCAAATACAGTTTCCACTTTCACCTTCTTTAGAGGGCCAACAACTATGTGATGAACTGTGCCAATTCTAGCAGCTAGGGCTATGTGTGTTTCTAAGTGTGAATAAGAACATGAGCTAGAGATTTTCACAGGGCTTCAAGATTTAACTTCAGTGTTCAGAAAACATATTGTATGGTGTTAAGTAAAAAGGTGTCAGGAGTTAAGTTAATCTCTGTTTTGTCTCACCATTGTCCCAGGAAGATAGCCGCTTATCTACAAATAACAGCTAATAAGCAGACAAGGTTTTCAGTTTAAAAGTGTTGTAATGCAAGCTGGGACTCACTGTGACATTTTTCTTTATGGGTCTTTCGATGAAGAGGACTCTCATAGATGACTGATGGAGCAGTTTAGAGCCAAGAGAGTGCAAAACTACCCATGGCATGAGGCTGACATGTGTAAGTAACTGTGGGACCGGTGCTGATACCAGTCCAATGTGCCAGAGCCACGGCAACTCAATGAGGAATTGTGACCACATATGAGATTGGAAAAGTTGTAAAACTTTGAAAGTAACAGGGAACTTTGGAGCTCCTCGATTGATTGAAGCCTTCAGGACTGGCGAGATTCCACTTGATCTTCAGTGCTAACTATCTCAGCTTACACCCATTGCCCCTTATCCTATCACTGGACACCACTGAGAAGAGCCTGGCTCCATATTTGTCCTTCATTCATTTACAAACTTTAATCAGGTTACCCTTCATTTTCTTTTCCAAGCTAATGAGACCCAGGTCCCTCAGCCTTTCCTCATAAGGAAGATGTTCCACTTGCTTAATTATCTTTGTAACTCTGCACTGGACTCCTTCAAGCAGTTCCCTGTCCTTGGACTGAGGGGCCCTGAACTGGACACAGTATTCTAGATGTGGCCTCACCAGGACAGAGGGGGAGGAGAATCTCTTTCCACCTACTAGCCATACTCCCAAAACACCTACAGGATGCCATTGCCCTTCTTGGCCATAAGGGCACAGTGCTAGCTCATAGTTATCCTTCTGTCTACTATAACTCCCAGGTCTTTCTCTGCACTGCTCTCCAACAGGTCAGTTCCCAATCTGTACTGGTATATGGTGGTGCTCTTTCCCAGATGCAAGACTCTACACTATTCATGTTTCATTAAATTTCTCTCTGCCCAGCTCTCCAGACCTGTCCAAGTCTCACTGAATGACAGCTCAGCCTTCAGGTGTGTCAGCTATTCCTCCCAGTTATATGTCAACAGCAAACTTGCTGACAGTGAACTGTTTCCTCATCCAAGTGGTTGATTGTGCTGGTTTGAGCTAATTGGAATATTTTAATAGAGAAAATTATATTATAGGCTGTGAGAAGGAAAACAATGGTGATGTCTACTTCACTCATAGGTTTGCTGAGATGTTTAGGAATAAGAACCCAAAACAAAAAGATAAGTCAGCATCTCGAGCTGGCAGTCGGTGTCATGGGACACAGCGTCTCGGGCTCGCAGCTTCTGGCTTCTCCTCTCTGCTGAATAACTTCACTAACCACTTTTCTTCTAATCCCCCCCTGGCCGATCCTCCAAAATTCTCCTTGTGCATAAGGCAAACCTTGGGGTAAGGTGTGGGGGTGGGGAGAAGGTGGAAGGGTGGTTGGGAGCCCCTCCTGGGGTCTCTGATTTCTGGGAGGGGTGTTATGTTTCCGTGTTACATTTAACTTGTATATTTCTGTACATACTGTATATATCTGCCTGTATATTGTGCTGAGCTGTAAATATAGCTTGATCTCTTAGCTTCCAGCTGGCTGAGTTTAGCCTGGGTCATTTTACAAGTGTGGGGGTGTGGGGAACTCCCAAACCATCACATTGATAAATATGTTTAATACTACTGACCCCTGAGGGACTTCACTAGATAGAAGATTCCAACTAGGTGCTGTCCCATTGAGCACAACTCTCTGACTTTTCCTTCAAACAGTTCACAGTCCACCTCATTACTTGATCATCTAGACCATACATCCTCAGTTTAGCTGCGAGGATGAGGTAGGACACCATATGAAGTATTTTACTGAGATTGAGCTAAACCACATCTACTACACTACCATCTAATCACCTGGTTATGTCTTCATGAAGGCTATCAGGTTGGTTAAACGTGACTACCACTTGGTAAAACCATGTTGGCTGCTCCTTCTTATCCTTGATGTGCCTAGAGACAGTAACAAGAATTAGTTGCTCCATCACATTTCCAGAGATAGATCTGAGGATGACTGATCTATAGTTACCTGGGTCCTCCTCCTTGCTCTGTTTGGAGACTGGAGTGACATTTACTTTTCTCCAGTCTCCAGGCACCTCTCCTGTTCCTCACAACTTACTAAAGATGATGGAGAGTGGCCTAGCAAAGACTTCTGCCAGCTACCTCAAGCACCCATGGATGCACCTGATCAGGACCCATGGATTTATGGATGTCTGTGTTACCCAATTGCTCCCTAACCCAATCAGCCAAGGGAGACTCCTCCTTTATCCTGACTTTCTCTTGGGCCTCAGGCACCTAGAGCTCCTGAGTGCTCTCTAGCAGTACAGAGACAAAGAAGGCATTCAGTAACTCTGCTTTCTTATCCTCTGTCATGAGGGTATTGACCACATCAGCAGTGGGCCTATGTTCCCTCTAGTCTTAGTGGACTGAGACAAAAGGGAAGGCCACTAAGAGAGCGAAATGCAAGACTTTAATGTAAAACAAGAAGGCCACTGGCTCAGAGGTTCCTTGTGTTTTATGTATGAACTGTCTAGATAAAACCAGCGCAAGTACTTAACTAATGCCACACTCTCATATCACCTGAACAAGACCCAATAATAAGCATAGCTTTTAAATATGACTTTATTGCCTTGTCACAAGCTGTATTGATTTTGCTTGTGTGCAACATCCTTAACATAAAATACAGCAGGTTAAAGAGAGAAATAGCCTAATTTGGTGGGTACAGGGGGAGTGAGGGCTGGCTGGGGGATGTTAAGTTCCACTTGGGCACATACAGAACAAATCTTGTTGTAATGTAGCAAAGAGAAAGTATTCCAAACAAACCATCTTATCATCATCATCAAGCAAAATAGGCAACCCACACAACCTTAACGTTTCAATTTTCTGCTCATTTTCTTCTGTTTGTTTCGGATGCATTCCCTATTTTCCTTAGTTTGTAGGTATTTCACTGTGATGGGAGCTTGGAGAGAAGCAGGCACAGCCCATTTTGAGGAATGGTGATTATGATGAAACAAGAAAATGCTATAAAATGATCTAGATGCCCCAGATTCTGCAATTTATTCCATCAAACCTGAATTAAGTGGATTTTTTCTCCTTTTACTTATCCTGCACACTTCCCCATTCTTTTTGCAATAATTTAAACATTATAGGTTGGTTTGGTGACATGTATATCTATGTAACACTTATCTTCTGACTTACTTTACCTGGCTTAGAAGACTTCCTCCTGTAGATACAGCCTTTCATAGGGAAGAGCTGGAATGTTGTCGTGGTAGGCCTAGGCAGGCCAAATTGGGCTTATACCTTTCCTGGCTTGCCCAGGCATATTTTTCTGCTCTCCCTCCTGCTGTTTTGGGGAGAGCAACGGCAGGAAAAGAGATAAAGGGCCTGGCGCCACCAAGTCTGGGGTATGTTGCCTGCCCAGACCCTGCTGTGAACAGGGTGCACACAGTTGCCTTGTGCAGGGCCCGTGTGCTGCCCAAAGAAGGGTGGGGGAAGCCTATGACTTCACCTAATATAGGCAGATCTTGAGTGGCTGCCATTTCATTGGCTGTCCTGTGTCCAAAGGCCCATTGGTCTTGGGCTGTATTGGATACAAGGGAGATCAGCAGGGAGCATGCCACCTTTCGCCCTTTGCCATTACAGGGTATGCCTGTGCCTGCTGCCTCTTATGCCTCCACGCATTTGGCCTGCACAGCCAGCGTGACACCGCAAGACATCCTGCCTGTACCTGGAAGCCTTCTGCCCAGACAGAAGCCCTGGAGAGAATACAGATCATCCAGAGTACCAGGAACAGGTCAGAGATCATCTGCCTCCTTCCCCAGAAGCCCAGGGGAGACTCTAAAGCTGCTGATGGCTACCGACAGCAAACCTGCCTTGGGTACTGTCAGATAATAATTCTGCGGGTAAATGCCAAAGCCTCTTGTAATTATTAATTGCCTTCTGCCCTAAGCAGAAAGTTGCTCCTTAATGTCCATCTAGTGAGCAAGCGGCGTACTGACCGCAAAGCCTTCTCTTCCAGTTTATATCGAGTTTAATTAATGTTTATATTTAATAGTTATTTCCAGATCCTGTTATAGCCTGTATATAGTTTCCATAATGTTGCAAAGAGCCTGCTAATATTATTATTAAATGGTGATCGAGGTGATGTGAGTTCTGAATATTTAATATTTATAAACTGTTAATATTTTTATATATCGTCTCGCATTCATTAATTACCCCATCCTGTTACAAATGTCTTTGAGTAGTGGTACTCCATTTGTCTAGACAAAGGGCCAGAGGGGTATGTAGTCATTTTGTGCCAACATTAAGAGCTATTCCCACTTACCTTTTTTTTTTTTTTTTTTTTTTTTTTTTGACTTTTTAAATGGNNNNTTTTTTGCTTGAGACTTCTAAATGGCAAATCCATATATTTGGTTGGTATATAATACATTTTAAAACAGCATATTTCACTGAACAGGCATAAGGAAGAGATCATTAGATATGGAGTTTTTTCACATATAAATACTTGAAGAAGCAGGAGACTACACTGTCTTCCAAAGCAGTGGACTTTCCAAACTTCATTCTAATGGCAAATCACTTGATTCTCTTGTCTTTGTTTCTGCATTTTGCGAAGGAGGTATGATTCCTTCCTATGTGTGTCTTAAGTTGTGAGTATTTCTTCATATTAATTTATGTATTTGTTCCTGTTACCCACAGTTTATAAATTTAGGACTTTTACAGAGGAACAGACTGAGACTCACAGAAGTCTTCTATTTTTGTGTTTAACTTCCCATACGTTTCAATGAGGAATTAATTGCCTCTGTATCTTTATAGGCCTGGTACTAAGTGATTTGCCCAAGGAGACATAAGAAAATATACTGAGCTATTTCTCCAAGCCGTTATCTTCTAACTGAAGGACTGGATCACACTTCACCACTCACAGTGCTATAATAAGTCTTAATTCATTAATGGTTTTGAAAGATCTTGTAAGCCTCTTAGGAGCAGAGCTTTGTGAGTACAAAATGCTATTTTATTCATGAACTTCTGAAACATTTTGGACTTTGGAATTTTATTTTTTTTTTTTTAGAAACAGAGAATGTATTAGGAGGCAAAGATGGACATATACAGTTTCAGGATTTCAATACAATTAGAGAAAGGAAAGAAATGATAGTAAATTACAGAATCTTTCACATGACAGAGTGTAACTGTAACTAGACTGTGTGAAAAAGTTAAAGAAAAGCCATGCTGCAGCCTTGTCCATACAAAACTCCAGATAATTTAAGTCTGAGGTATTTTCATGTGAATTCACTTTCCCCTAACAGCTTTTTATGGCCCTGACACCCAAGGCCGAAGCAGTTTCATAGTTTCTCTCAAAACAGTAAATACAACCTTTGCCATTTACACCTTCTACACTGGCATAATTGAAACAAAAAGGCATAGAAGTTCAGGACTGCTGACTTTGGAGTACGAGAAGAGGGTAAAATAAAGGAAAATATTGGAAAAGCCTGGAAAACCAGATATTATAGGAAAACAGGAAGCAATAATAAACATATCCACAATCTGTGGTAGGTGGAGAGGGCATAATCCTAAGTCTTGGGAAAGATGTTTTTCCTCAACATTTCCTGCTCATAGTTTGTCATACCCATGCTTTGAAAACAGTTTCAGTCCTTAAAAAACAGTCTCCAGAATGCCTTCTGTAACACAAAAGGAGAACTGTAACAGCAGTACGATCTTCTAGTATAGTGAGATGATGCCCTTCCTGAGCCATGTCAGACCAGAATATGCAGAAATTCATAGGGAAAAAGCAGAAGTACAATTGATGCTACCTTGATCTATTAAAGACTGTTCTTTCTTTAAACCTAATGGACCATTCTACAATACATGGAGCCATGTGATGCAGGCTGCTTCAGATTCTCATTTGGAGTACATCAACAGTGTCTGATTTCATATGGGAATGCTCATTTTCAGTAGCTGCAGATAGGAACTTCAGTGTGCAGAGATAAAATTGTGGGATTAAATTCAACCCTAAAGTAATAGTTTTTTCAACATGTTACATTTTGGAAGCCATCAAAACAATGAACAGTCATAGAGAGAAAAAAAACAACTAGAAAAATGAGTTTCAAGTATGAATGCCTCCACCTCCCACCCTAGCATTGGCTCATTTCAGTTTATTACTCTAAGGAAATCTGAGTGACTTCAAGATCACTTCAGCACATGTGATATACAGACTCCAGATTAGAAACTGGATGGCAATTTCAGGTGGATTGGAGAGTGTACACCTGTACCAACTGTGCTTCATCTTTTCCCAAGTTTGGTGTCACCGAGTACAGTTTAGCTTCATTTATTAAAGGCTTTGAAATAGATCACCTTGAAGTTTGCTCCCAAAGTCCCAGGACTTGTCTGGAGAGAGTTATATGTCCATGTTTCTCTTGGATTCACTTACACCAGCAAAGTAGAAGTTGACATTGCCAGCATCATCAGAAGAGAAAAAGTAGTGACAACACTCCTTCACTATACTTCGTAACTTAAACTCTAATATCTATAGCTCCCTGAATCACTAATCATAGAACAAAATTGTGTTCCTAGTATTGCAAGTGAGTTACGGCTGCTTTGACTAATAGCCATCATGGCAGAAATAATTTTGACTGTGAAATGAGGTGCTTGTGGTGGGACCTCTGCCAGCATACCAAATCGAGCGGGAGGTCTGAGTGCAGTGTAAACTGGTGCTCCATATGCTCAAGAGACTTTTGGAATCAGCCCAGCCTACATATGCTTCTGTTGGCAAGCTCTCGAATGAAAAGGAAGATATTGTCCTCGCCCTACCTAACATACCTCCCACTCATTTGAAATGCTCATTTGCAAATTGAAAGTATGCAAATCTGAGAATGATAATGGCACAAACCTGATCTTACTACAGCTGGATAGGAGAGGGGAATGGAAATAGCATATATTAAACCAGAAAAGGTAATGACAGTAGAATATTGGCAAACAAGTGTCTGAGAAATTATCCTGTCCATGATCTCTGGAGTAACAGAATGACTTCTGCCGTTGTACTAAGGTGCACAGACTTTGCTAGCCAGTCCGTAAGCTGCAACTTGCCATAAGATGCTCCACTGAACAAACCACAGGAAACAATATCCTCTGCTTATTTGCAATTCTAGGGAATAAGCTATAGTACAAAATGGTCTAAGGTAAGGTGAAAAAGAAGATAGAAGGAGGACTTTAATACAAAAAATATAGAGAGGAAATGGGAGAGAAATAATCCCTTGGATAGAGTGATTTGGCAAGATGAAGAAGCAGTATTGTGAGTAGTGGAAGAAATCGCGGGCCAAGATGATTAAGTAAACAGGTTATCCACAGGGCTGCCATGAACCACAGGGATGCCATGAATGGCTGTCCTCTTTCCATTAGAAATGAATTCTTATGTCTCCCAACATCATTCTTCGTTTTTTCCTTTGGTATCACCACTCTCAGCTTTTTCAGTTATGTGAATACCAGGCACACATAGATGTGTACTCTGGCCTTGCCTGAAATTCCTCACTTTCCGCTTCACTCCAAAGAGAGGAAGTCTGCATGTAATAAAGCTGTTGGGGCAATGGTGGGTAGAGCTTTAATGAATAAGGCTATCTTGACACAGGTGGCACAGATTAGCCACAGAAAACATATTAGATTAAATATTTTGCAAAGCAAGACCTGAGCTGGAAAGAGATTAACCGCATATTAATTTCTAGACAGATCCCACTGGATGCTGTTGCCCTCCCAAATATTTCTTAAATATTAGCTTCTGAAAGTGATAGACTGCTCTTACATGGACCTGGCCTATCACACACCTGATTCCCATAGTGCAGGTGGCTAGGAAGGAAGCCAATGGCTATCAGCTTGCTCCACAGATATTAGCACTGTTATCTACTAGGAACTGGATCACTTCTCCTCTGCTGCCCTACTGCCTTGCTGCTGGTTTGCAGGGGAATGGTAGGAAGCTTTTCCAGTATATCCAATTTGAAACATAAACATTTCTGCTCTTACAAATATGTCAGCATTGAAAATCCTCAGAAAACCTCAAGATACTGAATGAAGTTGTGTTTCCCTCATTCAGCGATGATGTTCCCTGACACAGAACTTTAATTGTATGTTCTTGCTCCCTGCTTATTCTTGTGCCTTGCACCCATCTTGAAGCCCTTTTCCCTGGTCTTTCTTACATGAGTGTTCATTGTCTTTTACTAAAAGTTTTATAGAGTAAAGTTTGAAAAGTTTGACTCAGAGTTCTTCTTAATAATCTTTCTCAAACCTTTAATTTACCCACCTCTTTTTTCCTATGTGTCTTTGCAGCTGATAAATGGTTAAATAGCAGGAGTGGGTAGAGTTTTACCACATAGCAAATACTTCAATTTCACAAGCTGCAGTGTTTGATGGTTATTTTGGATGGATTTAAATGAATACCCTCTATTTCTGTTGAAAAGAACATCAAAATATGTAATTAAGACAATCTCCATTGTCTTAAAGACAGTGGCTATATTTAGAAACACTTTTAGTACAAAATTTGACTAACAAATAGAGAGAACCCCAGCAAAGGGCAATTCCAATTATGAAAGGACTTCAAACACTGTTGTTACTGCAGATCTAGTGAAACCTGAATGTTTGACATATCTTCAGAACTCATGTGACCCACCAGATCATTTTCTTGGTCATCACAGTAACTCAGCTGTTTATCGTCGCAGTTCTCTTATGAAATGCAGTTAGCACCATTGCATAAGTGGCAACATAAGGCACAAAAGATCGAGGGCGAAATCTGTACACCTGATGAGTTCCCATAAATTTTGGTTCGTGTGAGGAATAGTTATCTTCCTGTCACCCTGTAAACACTTGCAATGTCTAGCCCTGCTGATTTGAATAGTGTTAGAAGAGTGACTCAGAGTAATAACAACATTAAATGTGCATGGGATGTGTTTATGCTATTGGGCCCTGTGCCAAAAGTGCTCAAGAAGAGTGGTATATTGTGTACATCACCTTCAGTAACACTTAATTTCTCTTTAAACAACAGGAATGAAGTGATCAAAACTGCATTTACTAGAAACACATCCCAAGATNAACTGCATTTACTAGAAACAACTCCAAATAATTTAACTGGCTCTATGAAAAAAATACTGTTAATTTTTTTCTGGGGACAATTTAGGTTTTTTATTTTCCATTCTATTTGTTCTGTTTGGACTTTTTTATTCATACCTCTAACATTAAGAAGTTGGAAAAATCTTGAGTTTTCAATATTGGCCTTTTAATCATAAGTTGGGAGTGTATGCGTATACGATGGGTGTATGTATGCATACATACAGGCACACAGAGACATACATACATAAAGTCTTCCTACTACCTCTTCCTTCTTAAATCTATGCCCTTGTTTATGTTTTGGGTTGTTTTTTTTTTTCAGAAAACAAAAATGAAACAATTTGGAGCTTCATAGCTCTTATTTTCCACTCAAAATCAGAAGGCTTTGGCCTGCTGTTCTTCCCCAACCCACTGCCTGAGACATTCTGGGAGTGAGACGTGCAAACATATGTCACATAAAAGCAGCATAAATACCATATGCAAACAGATTATTCTGTGTGAGTGAGTGGTAAGTACAAAACCCAGCTTCTGGCACGAAAAAAAACACCACCTCTGTCCTCTAGAAAAT